>JAACJT020000030.1:18136083-18155942 GCA_009936485.2 Gymnarchus niloticus | reverse complement strand
ATGTATGGTTAGAGTGATTTATGACAAGCAAAGGAGAAGAAAGGCGGGCAGGTTTTTAGAATGAAAAAGAAACATGTATGGGTGGGGGGGTGTGGGGGGGGGGGGGGGCGGATTAGGGGGGAAAGAAGGACAGAGAGGTACTTGAGTTTATAATTATAGAAGCAACAGCATGTGTCATTGAAATTAAAGTTCCAAAACAGGAACATAACAGAGTCGGTTCATATCCCCTTATGTCAGATGTGTCAAGCAAAGCCATCACTTGGGGCGATTCAGTAAATGACATTGTAATGACCATCATATTCTGCTGAAAATGGGCAGTAGAGGGTGGGGACAGGGCTGTGGGTCAGAGAGGCAGGGAACGCATTGCAAATACAAAGTCCTTGAAGTGATCTTCCGGCCGTGGAACAATAAACAATGAGAACCAGGAAGGAGGATTCACTTGATGACAGGTATGAAAAAAATGGCAGGAAAAGTGAATTAACACGACGCAAATGGAATAGGGTATCAAAAAGCAGGAACAGGAAATGTTGTCAGTCGACATCGCGTCATAGATTCCAGAGGATTCCTCTTGGGGCAATGAGGATGTCTCGCAGACCAGTGTTAACGCTTGGCTAAATGATACATCACTTGGTTATTTTGGGACATCATCGCTTAGCTGTTGGGCAATAAAGGGGGCTTTCAGACAATTCCCAGCTGAAGCGACCAAACCAAAGTTGTCAGCACCATTTCTAACTTTGTCATTGCAAGAACGTGTAAAATGCATCAGAGTGGTTTTGCTCTATTCCAAATGCCTGCATTATTCATTACAGTATTGATTTGGGCATTTTGCTTTCTGGTAGTGTGGTGATTGCTGCATTATGGTTATTTTAGTTCAGAGATTTCCAAAAAATGCAGTATTGATTTGTGATATGGAGAACAGTCCCACCCATATAAACCTTCCCAGTATGAACTCTAACTCTCAGTTGAAGCGACTGGACTCAAGGACGATCTGATTATGTGGGTGAGAGATCTACAGGGCTAGACAGGGAGACTGAGCACTACAAATTACCCTGTCTTCTCATTTTCTGGTATTTTAAACCACGGGATTCGGACTCTGTTCCAATTGACGGGTTATGTGTCACCACATATGGAAGCTAATAATGGAAACTGAAATAATTTCTCTAAAATTTTGTCTGAACGGCAGACTCCCAGCAGTGATGTCCAAAGGTAATGTGGAAAATGGGGTTACTGGAGCACAATCAGAGCGTCAAAGACAAGAGGTTACAGTACACCTCCTCAGGAATCTCTCCAGCTTAATGGGTATGATTGAATCGTACTCCTTTTGTATGAGTAATAAGAAAGATGCATAAAAATGAAGTTCTTGTATGTAATTTAACATACAACAAAGTCTCGGCAACAATCAGTTGGATAAGAGAACTGGAAAATGGGTGAAACTGAGGTATTTAATACATCAATTGCCTCAAAACTGGTTCACAAATGTACGTGGGTGGTTTGTCTCTGCCTCAGTATGAGCTTCACAAAGCTTCCCGTTCCCTGTGAAGCTCGTGTCATCGCACTCATATGCATGCAAGGCTGAAATAAGCAGCTATTATGAACGTTTGTAGATGGTGGCAGACGTTTGCATAAAACTTTTATTTCCAATTAAGTAGTTTAATCAATAATGAATTCTAAAATGTCAACAGTTTCCATTTCACATGACATTTTTCTTGATAAATGAATCTATACCATGTTTTTCCCTGATGTATATGGATCATCAGGGCAGCATCTCCAGGACCAACTGACACACATTGCTCTGACCAGCAGACGGGTGGCAGCATGCACGTTTCAGCACCCTGGACAGAGGCCACCTGTCAAAGGTTCGAGAGCAGTGTTTCGCAGCTATAAGGATCCATCCCAAATGACAGGCCCGGCTGTCGCCAGCCACCCTGCATGTCTGTCGGGGGGGGAACGTTACTGACGTATCTGCCCAAGTCGCTGGCAGAAATCGTCACCCTGGCCGTCGGTGGGTTAAAAGAACCACTCTGCGTTCTTTTTTTCGTTTTGTCCTTCCAACTCATCCCTGCCATACTTGTCTGGTTGTTCTTCACTAGCTCTGATGACAGGTCTTTCTGCAGCTCAGTCCTGAATTCACCTTCTAGGAGTGAGCTCTCCAACCACCATATCCCCTCACCAGTCCCGTTTCCCAAAAAGTTCTTCTTTGTCCACTATTTGGTCCAAGGGTTTCCTTTTCTCCAATGAAACAGTCTCCCCGGAGAGCGAGTCCATCTACCCTCCCTTGCTTGTGTACGTCATTGCTCACTCCTGGCACAATATTCTAAATGAAATGAGGCCTCTGATTCTTAGAACCATGGAATAAGCATCCATTCAAAATGGCTATCTACTGAAAGCCACAGGACATCCCCTGTCATCGCCGTGTCCATTCACATTCTGACTGTGTTCTTGCCCAGTATCACTTACAAGGCTAACTGTACAGGGCAGACTGATGAAACAGCAGTGCCTTAAACAGGAAGCAACAAAGGAGGGACCTCGAGGAGTGTTTTATGTTAAGCCCGGAATACAAATCCTCCAGCAAAATATTGATTTGACATAAAATACGATTACGGCACTAACTAGAGATTTTTTTAATCACTCTCGGATTAGGAGAACATTCCTCTTTTTGTCATTACACAATTGTAAGGCTTTGCCTGGAACATTACACAGTTTTTACTTTCCAGAAACAAGAAAGGAGAGGCTCATTACTCTTTACTTCTACGACGTTATTCAAAATTCCCAATTAAAATATGTTGAAAAAAATATGAAAGCAGCTCCATAATAATTCAGCAGACGAAAACAAATTTTATGTTTCTCACAAATATTATCGCACCAAAGCTGCGATCAATGGAGCATTTTGACACTGAGATCATGAAATTCGCTCCACCACAGCCCACTGAGAGATGCTAGGAGCCACAGCTATTCAAGGAGATGGGGGATGTATTTGTACATCCAGAAAGTGGTCCGGAAAAGGGATGCAGCTGCATTCGGGGTTGGCGGAAGCTACTGGAAAGAGGAGAAATGGGGACTCGGGGGCACATCTCATAAAATCATGAAATTATAAAATTCTCCTTAAAAGGCTGCTTAATCAGTATCTGATTAATTATCAGATTATCAGATTAATCAATCAATTAATTTAATTAATAGTCAGATTAATCAGTGTAGCGTCTACATAGTCAGTTTTCACAATGCTTGTTATATACTGTATTGCTTTATTGGGTACTTCTGAAATCTCCCAGCACAAAATATTAATAAGAAAATGTGGCAACCTGTAACGTTAACTATTTTTCAAAAATACAACAACAAATATCTGATCATACATTTACAAAGCCGTCTGTAGAATGAACCCTCTTACATTTTCCAATAAACACTGTAAGACCATGGAAGAAGCGTGTGATGGAAAGATAGCAGTAAATATCAAATCAAATGTCCACTGCTGTTCGTCACTCATTTTTATTGCCTCGAACCATTACAATGCTGTCTTATTTCTTCAAACAGCTGCAATAGGCTGATCGCTGTTTGTCGAAACCGTCCAATCAACAGAGTGATGACATCCCTCACCTCAGATATTTTTCCCACTTAGCAGCTGATTTAAAGGCTGCCTTTACAGCAATGTTCTGAAGCAATCGTTTTCAGCCAAAAAGGCCAAGAATAGCATCCCATAATGCTTCACTTGTACAGCCTCCAGGTTTTCTTCTTGCATTTGCAGGTTTCTTTGTGGAGAATCACAATACGACCTGAGCAGCAGATGTTGAAATTGCAGCCAATTGAGGAAGGCCATTCTGCTGTATTGGAATACTAGCTAGCATGCTAAATACATTACGTTGCATTTACGACGTGCTAATACGATCATCAGCACCTAAGGGTCTGTAGCAGAGAGACAAAAACATTTAGTGTATGTTCCTTATCTACCATCATTCTTAACGGGACTTACAGATACAATTGTCAAACACTCCAATGTATTAATGCATAGCATTATTTAATTAGATGCTGTGAGTGAAAAGGTCAATAGAGATATCTAGGTTGATGTTATTTGAGTTTAATCAGGAATGCATTTATGGGAACGGGATCATGACAGTCTGAAAAAAGCAATTTCCTGAAGTAGATTTATTATTTATTTATGCTATAAGTAGAAAACCCCTTCTAAAAAGCAGAATGTTTTCAAATTACAAATATGCATTCACCCAGCCATCATTTAACTGCTTTTCCTGATATATATAGATACACATATATAGGTAAGGAAAGAAAATGTTTAAGGCCATTTATCTGAACAGAAAGTGTATATTTGGAAAGGAACAGTTTAGAATTAGAATATGCAAATAAATAGTGACATCATAAATAATGAACAAGAATTTCTTCTGTTCTCCGAAATGTTATTGATATCTGGTTGGATGGGTAGAGGATCACAGCTTTATCAGAAGTCAGGGAACTTCCTCAGTTAATTCACTCTATGAGGTATCGATTAGCCAAACAAGGTTCACTCCTAGCTGAGTTTTACCAATACATTTGTATTGATGATAAGCGTAAATTCTGGGGTGACATTAAATGTATTGAAATACGTAAATGGACTTTAACAGACATAAAGTCAGTTTTGCACAACATAAAGGTAATTTAAGCATCATTATATTTGTCTGCCTAAGATTTTTCCATAGGACTGTATGTATACAGTGGCCTCCACAATTATTGGAACCCTCAGTAATTAAAAGCAAAATGGGCTGTGAAAAAACATCATCATGGTTTAACCCTCTTGATCTTCCATTCAAAAAATTTATGAAAAACCAACCATTGATTGATGTACGATGACTGAAAGGAAAAAGAAGTTAACAAAACATTTTTTTTCCTAAATATATGTACACCACAATCAATGGCACCTGTTTGTTTGCATTTTAAACTCTGTGTTGTTGAATATTATCAGATTATATCAGATTATAAAATACATTCACTGAACACTTTTCTCGGCATAGCAAACAAGCAACCACCGGAATGGGAAAACCTCATTAGTCTTTAAGAAAATGAGGACTAACGAATTTTGGAGAATCAGAAGAAGTATCAACACCTCAGGCTCGACCTGGTCCATGCCCCCAGACAGAGTAATGATAATTCTTTTCTTCCGTCTTCCAGCAGCTTATCCAGTAGAGTGTTTCAGTGAGCCTGGAGCAACTTCCTGCCAGTCTGGACCATCACGGGGCACACACATTTACGTTCCAAAATCCACCTGAAAGCTTGTTTTGGACTAGCAGAAGTAGCACAGAGTACCGACTGGAAAACATGGGAAGAAGATGCCTACACATCTAAAGTGGGGGGGTGGTATTTAAACATCAAACCCAAGAGGTGTCAGGCAACCGTGCTGCCTGCTGAGATGTAAAGAGAAAAATAAACAAACAAAATTTCACAAATGCACCGTAATTGCCGTGTGAGCACATTCAGCATGGCATGACAGCAGGTGTATTCACATCCTGAAGCTTGGAGGTATCTTTGGGCAGTAGGCACGGGAATTTCTTCTTGGATGTTCCGTGAAACAAGGGATCCCCATCGCAAGGAAAGTATTCCCAGGGAGTGAGTATCTGTGCGAACTGGGCGAACTGCTCTGACAATGATTTAAGCTACACCAGCTTAAAGCACATTGGGGGGAGACAGATAGAGGATTGTATTTCAGGTTTTAATTTGCGTGTGCTCTCTTGTAGCCCACTGATGTTGACGTAGATCCCAGGAATGAGATATCGAAGCTCAGCAGGTAGCACTGCCCAAATGCTCTGCACGATTTCAAACGTTCTTTGATGTGGCAGCCATCAAGAATCTCGGTGCAGAAGGAGCAAATGTCTAAGCCACGCTTGAACACCAACCCAAAAACTCATTACATTTCCTTTAAATGCACCCTTTAAACTGTTTAAGAATGCCTGCATGCAGATATATTGTAGGCATTTATAAATATACAGCCATCCATCAATATATTTTCCATACCACTTATCCAGAACAGGTTCCCAATGAGTCTGGTGCAGCAGGCACAAGGCAGAGAACACACATTTGAACACACATCACGTGCTGTGGAAAAGTAACGAAAAAAATTCATGTTTTAGTCTGTGAAACAATGTATTTTGTTGATTGGAAATATAGGATGCTAATGAGTGGCTGATCAGGAGTGGTTCATCATGTTCCTTCACATTCTCTACATTCAGGAAGCCCTCAGTCGTGTAAAAATAATCTCATTCTAGACTTTCCCTACTGGAAGTCCCTACTACACATTACACGTATCCACAAACGGTCAGCAAAGTGACTAGCAATCTTCATGAGAAGTCTGAGGACCCATTTCTTCAAGAAACACTACAACCAACTGATCCTACCAGTGAGCTGCTCTGTCTTCAGCTGTTCCTTGCTTGTGGTTTCTTGGGTCTAGTATTTTGTACTTATAACGACTGTAGTGAGAACCTTGTTCTCATGCTGTTTTGACTTGACTAGTTTTCCAGAGGTTCTTACAATGTTTTGTATAGCTCATCTTTCAATGCATACTTGCACTCCTTACTAGTCACAGCCCTTGTACCTAATTCGGCTCCTGTATAGCTTGTGATGTATTGTATTATCTCTATGCTTCGTTGGACAAGCAACTGCTAAGCAAATAAACGTAATAGCAAACGTAATGACAGGAAAAACTCTGGGTTTCTTGTGTCATTTTTAGCTTCTCCACAAATGTTTAATGGCCTTCAGGGCTTTACTGCAAAAACGCATCCTTGGTGGTAAAATGCAGAACTGTAAGAAGATTGTGAAATCCTGAATACCCAGGGAGGAGAGCCAGGGGCAGACGCCACAAAGGACAAAAAGGGCAGGCACTGAGTATTTGTCGAAGGTCTGAAGTGCACAAAAAAATACACAAGTGGTATCACGATAAAGGGTACGGCTCACAGGAACTCCTGTGGCCTTTGTCCATTAGGGTGGCTATTGGGTCAGTCGACTGACACAAAGTATAGATATTTAAAAAGACAAGTTTGGAGTGCGAGAAATAAGTGGCTTGATTCTCCACACTCTGTCTGTCGGTCCACTCAAGATGACCTAAAATATTCTAATTACGATCTGTTCCCACTGGTCACTGAAGCAGCCATAAAGCACATATGGTTCAGTGCATCCACAAGTCTACAGCTGTTATCTTTGACTTGTGGCCAAAATAAAATTGGAGCAGAACTACCACGACTAAACTGCAATGCCTTTTGTTTAAAGTGGTGGATTTTCAGAGGCCACTTAATCTGTTTCAAGACCGAGAGGCGCCAAATCCTTTTTTCTCCCTCAATAGGAGTTGAAAGGCAGGCAGAAACCAGGAGACATGGGGTTGGACAACCCACTTAAGCAACTGAAACAGTCAGTCTGTAGTGGGCATGGAGGGGAGGAGAAAAATGGGGAGGAAAAAAAAACCTAAGTGGGGAAATTAGCCATCACATTGGCTGAAATGACATTCCCTATACTTTGGTCGCATTTGAAGTGCCTCCATGAAGAGAGAGTGGGCCAGCGTGATGTGCAGGCTGGAAAAAAGGCAAGCCTCCTTCTTGACAAGCTATTTGAAGCAAATATTCTATATATGACTCTCCGTGCGGCAATAAATGACCACCTGCCCTTCACCACTGCTGCCCAAGTATAAGCCTTTCATACATTTCGATTTTGAAGTCGCTGATGAATATACACAGAAAAAAAAAGCTCAAACACAATTTACAGTATATAACCTTGTCTTTAACATTTCAGCATGTTATCTGAACACTTCGGCTTGAGGTGTGAGTGAGAGAGCTTTCTCTGTGACCTTGTGCGTTTTTGTTTTTGTTTACTGCTGTAACATTCAAATCCTCGATATTAACATACGATAGGAATGTATTGGATCGTAAACATTGAGATATGTACTTACCGGCATCATGCATTACCGTAACATTCTATTAATGCCCATGTATTTAAAAGTTCTTTCCTGTTCAATTTTTACAAAGAGTGCCATGTTTAATTTGCTGGTATCGCACACTCTAGTTTATTACATAGCCCTGAAAAACAGCAGGCAGTTTTTGGATTTAAGGGGAAGGGCTTGGATTTGCATATGTGTGTGTGTGTGTGTGTGTGTGTGTGTGTGTGTGTGTGTGTGTGTGTGTGTGCGTGTGTGTGAGAGAGAGAGAGAGAGTGGTCGTGCTGTTGAATATTACCTGAGTCGTTTGTAAGAAAAACTGTATTCAGAAAAAATATTTTCATTCCATTCCAAGCAGAAGTGGATGGGTTTTGCCAAAATGGTAAAAAGTGTATTATTGAATTCATCAGCATTAGTTCGACCATTCCTCCTGTAAGGGAGCTCTTTTTTGGCATAACCTTTAGAACCTCTAAGAAATAAATTATTCATTTGACGACCCATTTTGTAATTTTCCTTGGTGAAAAGGAATGATGAACAGGGGAATATTCTGCACTGACCGTAACCTAAATATATCATTTTTGTCATTAATTTTGGCTTTTATTAAGTCCCTATTAAGATCCCTGAACCTGAAACATGGTCCTAAAATATTAATATGTCATACAAGGCACCCCTTGAAATGCTGAAACAATATACAAACAGCATATTAATTGTGTTTGTAAACAGTAACTATGATCATGACTGTATTTCAGCCATTATCAAAATAAAGGAGCAGTGGGCTGCTTTCTCAGTATTGGTTGCTGTCATTACGTAATGTATGGTGGAGCCTGGTTCACACATCATATGGGATAATACATGGATTTTAAAAAAATCACCGTATAAGATTTTAAAGTGTGATCTTTTACAGCTAACACAGGAAAAGTTGATGACCTATGAGAGTTTGCAACCTATCAAGGGGGACAGGCGGTCTTTCCGATTGTCTGCCTTATCGTCCTTCAGGACCAGGACATATGCTGGAGAGGGACTGGTCTAATTAACGTTCTCTCAGCCAGCCCTTAACTTACATTCTAAGCCCTTCGACCACAAGGAATCCAGAAGGACACAGGTTCCAGATAGCAGGGCAAAAGGAATTGGCACCCATGGATCACTTTGAGTTTCTCAGTCCTCATATCATGCCAATTACTCAGGCCTCCTGCAGAAAGTCTCCCCCCCGTCTGCAGCACAGCTTGACAACAAATGAGCGCTCAAACACACCCCCATGACTGCACGGCACTTCTGAGAAAGTTGCAGAATGTTTATTTTTATATTATTCTCTGTTTTTCTCCAATAAGACTGATGTTAGATATGCTGGTCATATCTGACTGTTCAGTGGGGCGGTTTATTCAATGCAATTCTTCCTGCAGGCTGCACCCAAGGGCAGATGTTGTTGAAAGATGCACACCTGGGAATTGGGGCTGCTATTGCAATTATTTATGCTGTCAGGAGGACAGACCGCTGAAAGCACATTGAGTCCTTATTACTCGAAAGGTGCTTAAACAAGCAGCATTTAGTAATGAGGCAAGTTTGATGGTGATATTTAAATTAGATCAGCACAATATTATCAGAGGCTTCCTTCTATTAGTCGATTTTTTTTTAGACTAATGTAAAATATCGAAAAGTGTTAACCCTTCACTGGACGTGGAGTGAAACAAGAGTTTAAATGTGGATTTGTAGTTTAATAAGCTACCTGAAAGAGGCAAACCAAAATTCGCAGTCTGACATCCTCTAGCCGTCACACATAGCATGTACAAGCACAAAGTGGGTAGATAAATACGAATTTGCTTAGTTTGATCTTTTTAATCAGATATGTTGTTGTCCACTGTTAAAGACACAACTAATACAGTCAGAAGCAGGTACAGTAAAGATAACTTGGGAGACTAGACTTCCTTTGGGATCACCAGTCATAGCTGTAACTGCAACCAATTGACCTTAGCTATTCCCAACAGACCGTACTTACACTGTCCTCGACTAAATATCCACAAGGGCAAAATCAGCCACTGGGGAGACAAACATCGACTCAGTTATGTGTTATTAGCAGCTGAGTCTCATATTCCCCACTGGACTGTAAGTGAATCACAGTCTAGGAGCGGACAAACGGGTAATGCATCAAAGAAATTATAGCCGGGCATGGCGGCTAAGTGGCAATACACACTGGCACTCAGACTGTGAAACCCATCGCTGGAACAAGATTGCTGTAAGGTCAGGAAGATGTCCCAACTAAGATAGGGTGCTTCTACAGCATGGAAGCTGCCAAATAGAAAGGTTTTGGGGTTGTGTATGAAGTAAGAGAAAATAAGAGATAAATAACCCCCACATTCTACTCACCAGATCGCCATATCAAATTGCTCATTCAAAACAGAAGTGATGGCCATGTAAAATCGCTATCGATCAACTCCCCCCCATTCATCATTTGCAACAGTCAAAGCCTATCTGTGGGAAGTTATGCATGGCAGTACATTATTTAGCTAGTGCTAGGTGCAACTGCTAGTTAAAAGTGTCAAACATTTGGTTTACTATGCTAACGGCACGCGATTAAATTGCAATGCACAGTATGACTAACTAAAGGGCTCTTACTTTTCGGTATGAACTTGATCAGTGTGCTGGAGATGCTGTTGTTCCAAGTTTCTCATCTATCTTCTTCATCTCTGGATTTTGTAGATGGTAGAGATCTTTTATCCCGAATTCATTGAATTGAATCATTGAATCCAACTTTATTTATTCTGGGTGTGGACGTCTTGTTACCCAGTGGCAAATGGTACATTTATTGATTGTTTACATGCCATGCAATTGGTAAATAAAGCTGATTCTGCTTCTATTGGGGTGCATGAGGTATGATAGGCTACCATAAGCATTGGGTAGGCAAATTCGTCATCACATCAAGTAGATGCTGCATATTTTTTTCTGTATTTTTTCAGGTCGCCACCTCCTTTCAACATAACTTTTCTGACCTACAGCCCCAAACACCCGACAAACAATAAGATGTTTTTATCACCTCTATTTACAAGTCATATCTTATAAAGTCAAAGGGAAAAAATGGAAAAACATTTTCGAAAGAAAAATAAAAAAACGAGACTAAGTGGGTCGTATAAAACAACGCTCCCTCTGGATTAAAACTTCCTTGAGCCTGTTTGGAAGAATCTCCAGCAACTTTGCACAGGAAGAGAAAGAATTGCCAATTCTTTTTTAGAAAATTGTTCCAGCTCAGTCAAACTATTTTGTGACTGTTGATGGGCTGCTCTTTTCCAGTCAATCCCAAGATTTCAGATCAGATCAAGGTCAGGGTTCTGTGTAGGCTAATCAAAGATGTTGACCTTTTATCCACTGGGCACTGCAGAGTTGCTTTGAGGGTCATGTTTAACAGTCTTCAACTTCCTTCTGAGGGCAACAGGTTTTCTTCAAGAACCTCTTGTTTATTTTGCACCAGCATTCTTTCCTTCTGTCCCGACATTTGCACCAGTCCCTGCTGAAGATGAACACCCTAAGAGTAGAACACTGTCACCGCTATGATTTACTGTTGAAATGATATGCTTTACATTGCAAGAAATGTTGAATTATTACTGTTTTCAATTTCGGGTTCTCTGGAACATAGACCTTTTTCCAACTTGTGCATTTTAGCAAAATCGATACGAGGCTTGAGGAGTGACTTTTTTCCAGCCACCCTCTCATGTAGACCAGGGGTGTCATTTATCAAATTTTGCTTAAATTTCACTATGAGAGATGCATACACCAAAGAAGAAAAAGCACACACTAAATTATCAAACGAGGCTGCACATACATGTCTGCTCAATTTCCCCTTGATAAATCAGAATTATCGTGTAAATACATGCACTTGAAGAAGCCTGAGAGGCTGCCCAGTTGCCCTTCACAAAAATAACTATAAATGTTTGATGTCAATGAACGACCTGCTCATATAATATGCACATGAAGTACTTGGTTGGTAAGTCAGAGAATGATGACTGCAGAGGAATTCTGAACAGTTTAACCAAGGTCCCATCCGAAGGACAGACTCGACGATATGTTATATTCGGAGGTCTAAGCACAGGTATCACAAACAAAAAACAGTGTGTTGAATTGCAAGACATCACGTTGCAATAAATTCTGTAAGAATACACTACACTCAAAAAAGAAGTCGGCATGATGAAAAAAATCATATTTTGCTTAAATGCACAGAGCTGTTCTCAATGTACATACCTGTTGATTTAGAGGTATTATTTGCCTCGGGACCATTTTTCTTATATAAGCAGCCAGGATGCAAACCTAGGACTATTTCACACTAAGCATTTTAGACAGATGTATCTCACTCTTTGAGGAAACGTGTATGGCTGCTTCATGAGATTGTTTTCTACACTTTTTGTCATAATAGCTTTCATATTTATTGTTTGCAGTCGTTGAAAACCATCTCCTCTTTCTTGATTCATCGGTGTCTTGTCTATTTACCCCTCCACACATTCACAGTATACGACAAGCAACTGTAATGACTTTGCCAGGTCACAATGCAGAAATGCTTACAAGCATTAACAATACAGCAATCAAATGCATAAAATAAATCCAAACTTGTGCACCAAATTCTTGTTTTTTAAAGTCATTAAAGATGGATGCGACACAATCATTCCACCCTGGAAAAAGAACAGTTCAAAGAAATCATTAAAAACCCAAAATTTCCATGCCATTCATGCCCATGATGAGTGTATGTAAACTTCTGACCACAGCTGTACCTGATTAAGCTTGAAGATGCATTTGGGAATGGTGTGTTTTCTTTTCCAAATAACGTATGTTGTGGGTGTAGTTTTAATTCATTGCCATAATTCATTGTTTAGACTCCTGTTAAGTCTCTTGGGGCAATTGTATTGTGAAAGGCACTACATAAATATAAACTGAAACTGATTTGAGTAATTTTTGGAATCTTATTCTGACCTTATTGTGGTAGACTACTGCGTGTGAAATGAAAAGGAGAGATTTTTTTTTTTTTTACTCTCACTGTATGATTCAAAATAAGTGTACATTCTGGATGGGATTGGTGACTTTCTATTCCCACCGTATGTATTATGTATTATAGAGAGGAGGGGGATGGGGTGACTTTAGTATGGATTGTATACTGCAGATGTTTGGAGTGGCTTCAGAAAAGATGCCAGTGGACTGAGCATTACCTATACATGCTGACTCACTGTCATCCTTTTCATTTGCTTTGCGGGTTTTTCAACTCACCTGATTGAGTGCTCAAGAGAAACGGCTGTTCACCGGAGACTGAGCCATTGTTTATAACCGGCAGTTTGCCTGGCAAGCTGAGAAAAAAAAAAAAAACGGGTGGGGGGACTGGGCAATTACACTGAGTAGACCACAGGATGACACCGCTGACTGGTAGAAATTCCCCGAGGTAACATTTCCCCACCCTCCCCAGCCTCATAAATCACGACAAGAATACAATGAGGAACCGGACCTCAGCAGCTTAAAGACAAGCAAGGAGCGATCACATTTTTTCATCAACAAGGTTTGTATACATTCTGTTTTAAAACGTCTTCCTGCTGATTTTACCTCGGCCCAGGCACTCACAGTGGCCCATTCGCTTTTAATTAAGTTACTCCCGCCCCTATCCTCTGTTCCGTCCTGTCCTCCTCTCTGGATGAGCCGTGTATTTATTCTCAACCTCTAATCTGGTGGGAAGAAGAATAATGACTGCTTCAAAAAAATGAAACCATTTATAATGAGCATGCGATGCGAGGTGTCTCAGCAAATTGTCAACGGCATAAGAATCATCGCCTCTGGAGGAGCGGCTCGATTGCAGCCAAGGTCAGCGGTGGCTGGGAATGAGCCGGAGGCTGCGGGAGGCTTTCTGGTATAAGCAGGGGTCAGACTCTTGTCCAAGTGCTTATGCTTCAAGGAATAGGCAGGGTTCTCCACTTTGATAGATACTCTGTCTTTCACAAGCAAGTCCTCTAAAGTGACGATTTACATTAATTACAGCATTACACCTAACCGACCCATACAGAAAGTCCTTTTAACTATAAGACCATGATTCATCAAATTACTTTTAAAAACAGGTCTATATATATCCATCCATCTCCTTATAGCTTATCCTGGTCAGGGTTGCAGGGAGGCTTGGAGCTCAAGATAGACACTGGACTGGATGCCCATGTGCATTATAGAGCATATATATATATATAATTTAGAGAAACCAATTAGTGTAAATGCATGTCTTTGGACTGTGGGAGGTAACCAGAGTACTCAGAGGTATCTACATGACACAGGAAGAGTGCTTACTCCACACACACAAAGTAGAGGCGGGATTTTTACCCCCATCCTGGGAAGAGTGAGGAAACAGTGGGACCTAAAGTGGCACCCTGTATACGGGATTAGGTGTAGTAAGCAGCAATCATAAGGTTCTATAGATTTCTATGCTATACTAACTTATTGTGCAGGTAATAACAACAACAACAATAGTTGTTGTTGTTGTTGTTGTTGTTGTTGTTAAAGAAGTCACCGGTCATTTGTACCATAATGCCATGTAATGTTAATTATGATACATTATCAAAAACAAATAAGAGGGAAAAGAATGAACGAATAAGTCAGAAAAGGCTTATTGCTAACTGGTAGACTGGTGAAAGCTATTAGCCAGTAAATCTCACAGCTTGGCTGTATTCTTCTGCAATCCTATGAAACTGCTTATGTCCGTTCCGGTGGAAAAAGTGGTTTTTAAGTGAAGAAGTGGGATAACTTCTTCTTTAATGTTAAAGTTATAATTCTAGGTTCTTCTTAGGAGAGGTCAAGAGACATCTGGAAAGTTCCCATAGTGTGTGAGTGTGTGTGAGTCTCTGCATACGTATGGCCTGAGATGGACTGACATCCCATACAGGAATTACACAGGTCCTCTTCCCCCTGCTGCTTGGGATAAGCTACATGTATCCCTACAAGCCTGACCAGGAGAAGTAGATGGATGAACGGACAGACGAATGACAGGAAGTAACAATCAGAACAGCGACTGTTAATTTTCTGTGGGATGAGCATCACTGATGAATATGGGTAATCAAGTAATAACACTTTCCGTATCATAAACAGACACACAAAGTCTATGTGGGCTTAAATCTGTATATACAGTGCAGTATTTATATGCCAAATAACATTTCTTGTATAGCCATGAGCATCCTTTCACACTCGCTTCAAAGTATACGGACACAGATGTGCATTTTGCTGTCTATTCCAGTGTGCACTAGACAATCTGAAAGGCATCTCTACATCAGATGCACATTTGCTTTTACTGGAATAGACAGGTGACTCCACACTTAAACTAAAGTGAATCCACCCAAAGTCAGTTTGGCCATTTCAATGAAGTGCGTCCCGTTATAAAACAGCCATTAATATCACTTGTAGGAACTGCATTTACCCACTCGTTTGCATCTGTTTTTTCTTTTTTTCCTCCCCTAAAGGAACCATGACTGTTGGAGCTTGGATGGAGGCCTGCTACAACTCTCCTCTGCCAAACTGTTCTTTGCTAATTGACAGACCCTTCTCAAACTGTGCCTCTATGGTTTGCTAATAATGAAGCATCAGAGCTGTGAAACAGCACTGAATACAGATTAGAGACTGGCACAAACACAGATCATCAGTCCCCCACAAATGGTCTGCTCACAATGGACAGGAGATGCGAAGAGTGCTATGAATTATTTCAGCCGGCATCTCCTGTTTGTGTCTTCCCAGCTTCGCTCTATGCAATTGATCTGCGTTAATTGAAAAACAGAATGAAAACACTGTTCAAATTTGAATAACCGACATGCTTGCACAGAGAACGTAAGCCAATAGCATTCAATAATACGGCAGATTAGAGCCCAGGGTTCTACCTTCCTTGGAAGCTTTCCCATTTGGATGTGGTTCCACTTGGCCAAAGGCTGCTGATAGAAAATGACAGCGAAAAATAAATGTTACGACTAATTGTGACATTCTGCTAATTCCTCATTTGTATTTATCGATACATCTGATAGCTACTAAGGCATTAAATGATGCGCAAAAACATTAGAGCAGCATCTCATATGTGAAAAAAGATGTTAAATACTGGGGATTCAGTAGCATTTTCTGTACTGTTTCCAAAATTACACATTATTTCATATGAAAAGATTTTACTGCCACAAAAGTTCTTTTTTTTTTGTGTTACAATAAAATCAGCTGCAATGTAAAGCAAATGACTAATGAATTTGTCCTGCTCAGTGCCGGCCAGAGGAGGACAGGCTTCCCCCTTGAGTCTGGTTCCTCCCAAGGTTTCTTCCTCCTGAGGGAGTTTTTCCTTGCCACTGTCTCCTTTGGCTTACTCTCTGGAGACCGTGAGCCCGGGACTATGTAAAGCGCCTTGTGACAGCGCTTCTTGTTAAAGGCACTATATAAATAAAACCGAATTAAATTGACTTTGTATCCATTAGCATATTGCAGTAGTGTACATTCAACAGAATGGAATCGCTCTGCATTGGTATGGCACTCATGATGCGACCCGTTCTCCAGTGTACAAACAATTGCACTGCATGGCACTGTGAGAAATGAATGAGAGACACTGTGGAATTCCAGCATAGGGGCAGAGGGCTTCTACTCTTAACGGCAAGGCGGGCAGATGCCAATGCAGATAACATTGCTATTCGGCCCAACGTTTAGCATGTGACAAGACGTAGTCCCTGCCAGTGTAAACTTTACAGTTAAAGAATGCAAAGCAGTCAATGAAGCAGGCACCCAAATGTCCTTTACTGGGTCGTACTTCTTAATCATAAAAACAGCACTGTGAAATACATACTGGCTGCTGCTTGGACATACGTGACAGACTGATTACCTGCATGGTACAGAGAGACAATAGACCCTTACACTGATAAGATACTCCCTGTGGTTCTGAGCTTCAGAGTTTTCAGTAACTGCTGAGACTGAACGTCTCTCTACGTACAGGATTGACTTTTAGCTCGAAAGTTGTGTTCACTTAAATATATACTACATATCAGCGAACCTCTGTCACAATAGTGAAGTTCAAACTAAGGGCAGGGATGTCCATTAGAAATGCATTCGTTTTTCCACCCAGAACTATTTTGCTAGCAGTTTATTTCAGTGTGTTTTTTTGTGTGATATTTAGTATGTTATGGGATTCTGTATAATACCATTAAAATGAGGACTAATGTTTTTTGCTGTCTGGATTGTGTCTTAAATGCTAAACTGGAAAAATAAGATCCAGATGGTATTAGAAGAATAGATTCTTTGTGCTCTTGCGTTTCTTTGGGGGATGACACTCTTAATGAATATTCATCTTATGGATTTTTTATGCACCTCATGAAAAGTCTATACATTAACGGTAAACATACTAAATGTTGCTGTAATCTGATGTTCTCGATTATCTTTTACTTACATGTGTCGCCATAAAATATATGATGCATAGAAGAAACACCCTTGGACATTTTAAATATCGCCCCCTAGTGGAGTTCTGGCCTGCATCTTCTGAAATAATTAGGTCCGTTATTTTGTAATCTCCTCCAAAACACTATTAATTCTAGTTGTGTTCTCGCGTTATCCGTCTACCATAATTGCTACCTTAGGTGGCACACCTGTCACGCACACAGAAAGACAGCAACATGACCAAAATGCTAAAGTCTCTATGCAGAAATCTTCTCTTAAAGGATGACTAAGTGCCCTGCAGGATTTGGTAAATGACTCGCAAGTTTTCCTATTCAAAAGCAATGTGTTTAAGTATAGAATAATATTGATATGTACCAGAGTTTGACTTGTAAACTCGGGGAGGTTATGGTTCATTACGACACAATAAAACATTTCAGA
Organism: Gymnarchus niloticus; assembly: GCA_009936485.2. NCBI lineage: Eukaryota > Metazoa > Chordata > Actinopteri > Osteoglossiformes > Gymnarchidae > Gymnarchus > Gymnarchus niloticus. Next base: position 18,138,220 of record JAACJT020000030.1, on the reverse strand, counting down.
AGACAAGTTGAATGGTTTTTAAAATAAATTAGTTATGTGTCATTTTAAAAAATGATATTTGCCTGCAATATGGAGATATCTGGGGACAGTCCACAGACCAGATGAATAAAATGAGGTCACCTTTGAATGTTTGGCAGAATCTGTCATTTTCAACAACATAAGTGGCCATGTTGGACTGTGGACTTGATACAGACTTGATGCGACTATCGAGAAAACAACATGACAGGTTGATCTTTGTAACCATTATGCTCAGTTGTGTTTCATTTGGACTTTGTCCTATCATTTTGTTGTGGACATCATGCTGGTAAGACTAGTGACTGTTCAGGGCGGTTATTGTTTAAGGCACAGACCAGGCAGCCGGGAGAATCGGGAAAACTTGAGAATTGCCGCCAAAACTCTGTATGTGCCTGCATCTCCCAGGGTTTTCACATACATCCACAAACAGGACATGTCTTGTAATTTCATGCAAAAATAAAAAAAATAAAACAACGACCGAGGCCTGTTAGACACAGCCAAGCCTGAACTCTGATTTATTGAGGATAAGCCGTGTGAAATTTAGCATCTGTATGTCTGCTTGCGTTTCGTGTTGGGAACATCGGATGAGGAGGCACACTGAGAACTTGGCACCTGTATACCTTTATTCAAATCCTGTGTTTGCTGGCTATGATGGTCCTGTTGCTGTCAAATGTAATAATGCAACGGAGTAGGGGGTTATGGGGAGGGGAGTTCTGGGTGTCGTCTCTGTCACCTGTCGTCAGGTGACAATTCCAGATATTCCGTCTGCCCATAATCCCTGCCGCAGGACAGGCTGACCAAATGCACGGTGCTGCTGCTCAACATGATCTGTTAGTGCGAAGCAGAAGAGAGAATTCAGCCTATCTTCGCTTTGCTCCATCGTAAACAACTGCCCCCCCTAGCCGTGCAGGCAAATGCGGCCCAGGCGATTTTTTGAGACGCATCACATCACAATAATGATTTCTATATTTGTCGAGAGAGGGCTCTTTAACCGTTATTACCTTGGGCTGGAGAAAAGAGTCCGGGCAGATGGAGGTACAAAAAATATGGTTTATTCATTATGAGGGTGACATTATCGCTGTCTTGAATGGTGTAGAATGTTATTCAGAGAAGGGAATGAAACACTCGCATCGCACTTTGATTTTCTACATCACACATTCAGTAGAATTTAGGTTTAATTAGTCTTGTTTTATTAAACATTTTCCAACTTTCGTCTTTTTCATCTTTCCGTTAAACAGGGTAGGTGCTAAACTAGACATCTAGGATAAGAGTAGAAGTACATTCTGGTTAAGTATATCTCAGCCTATTATTATCTGAATTTTTGACAGATGCCACGATCCGTTGTGACATGTACTGCGAAGTATTATTATACACAAGCTCTGTAGAGAGCGTACATGCAAAACTAGACCGTCAGTAAAAATGACATAGTACCTCAAAATAAAACAACCATCATTTAAATGTTATCATTTAACATATCCTTAATAACGTAATGTCGTGCTGGTCAGCCTTCGGTTCAATGCACAACTTAATGCGGCAGGCATCCGGACTGTTTTAATGGTGTAATACAGCTCATTCCGACACTGAGCAGCCGGCATAAGGTGAGGATCCAGGAAGAGGCGAGTACTGAGGGGCAGGCATGAAAGCCGCTGTGTGTAAAGGAGACAGACGAAGGATGCGAGAGGCTGCCAGGGGAAACAGGTAATGGGAGTAGGCAGGGAGGAGGACAGCAGAGTTCTGACTCTGAGGGCTAATGAGGCTGTCCGAATTAGGAGATACAGATAGGCAAGCGGGATCCCAGAAGAAAGAGGAACAGGCAGCCAAGAGGGAATGTTAATTAAAACATGTCATTAAACTCATTTGGACAGGTAACACAGAGGAAACAGTGGATAGACAATAAAGTCCAATTTCAGTTCAATTTCTAATGATGTTCAAATCATTTCTTAAAGAATCTGACCACAACCCATTTACCCGGACAGGGTCACAGTCTGGAGTCTGTCTTGGAGTCTATCCCAGCACCTATCCTGGAGTCTATCTAGTGCCAATCCTGGAGTCTATCCCAGCACCTATCCTGGAGTCTATCTAGTGCCAATCCTGGAGTCTATCCCAGCACCTATCCTGGAGT
>JAACJT020000030.1:18123330-18135983 GCA_009936485.2 Gymnarchus niloticus | reverse complement strand
CTATGTAGCGCCAATCCTGGAGTCTATCCCAGCACCTATCCTGGAGCCTATCTAGTGCCAATCCTGAAGTCTATCCCAGCACCTATCCTGGAGCCTATCTAGTGCCAATCCTGGAGTCTATCCCAGCACCTATCCTGGAGCCAATCTAGTGCCAATCCTGAAGTCTATCCCAGCACCTATCCTAGTGCTTATCTTGAAGCCCATCCTGGAGCCTATCCTGGACAAGAGAGGGACACATGGGATGGGATGCCAGTGCATTCCAAGCTGTACACACAGACACGCACACACACTATGCGTGCTTAGAGACACCGGTTTCTTCACTGAGTTTCTGAATCGCTGTAGAACACCGGTGTTCCCAGGGGAATCTGATGTAAGTCTCATTGTTTAATACAGGTCATTTTAAAATACCCAATCACAATGTAGATTAATTGTTCCTTCATCTGATTAATATGCAAAAAAGATTGTTGTCTGTCAGATTGAGAATGGACATTACATTACTGAAGAGAAATAATACAAGACAATTTTATTTAAGTTACCACATATCGTGTGCTAACAGAGCATAGTTCTGTAAACTTTGGTAAGCTTTGGTTTTCTGCCATGGAAACATCATGATATGTCTAGCATTTTTCTTCTTGTCTAAAATGTACCTGCTAGTTAACAAGAAATAATACTAAATAAAAAAATAGAGCACTTTTAAATTGCGGCATGATAGATATTGTATGATGGAACCTTGGCCGTACATGAGTCTAATTATATCTACGCATAAATAGTTAATACCCTTATTAACCTCCCCTTGAATATTTACGATGAAAAACATCTTTTATAAAACAAGTAAATAATAATAATGGTAATGCATATAGTGATTATACTTAAAAATGATAATAAATGTTTCTAAATATGATCATGGTATTTAAAAATATTTCATTTTATATTTTTAAGAAGTCCCTGGCTTCATTCTGGTTTTCAAACCTAATTCCATTACTAAGGTGCATCCACATAAACCAGGTTATCACTGGTGTAATTTGCTTCCCACGATGTCTGGAATGTGTCTTTGATGCAAAGTTTTTTTTTTTCCCTCTCTCTCTCAATATGTGTTTCGTTAATTTGGTTTGGGGCAAATTACACATACCAAAGATTAAAATACTCAAGACCCCATTTACTGATTCCTATTTCATTTGGTTTTACAGTTTATTCTAAAGATTAAAGATAAAAAATATATTCAATTTCACAAGCAAGACAAATTCTTGTGTGACCATTTTTGGATTACTACCTTCATCTTCAAGAACAGAATGTTAAGCTGACCCTAGCTTACTGAAAGGTGCACGGCCCAGAGATGAAGAAAATCGGATATTTTAATGTATAAGAAATCACACAGCTTCTGTATTCCAGACACGCTGGCTGTATACGCATAGCTTTTCAAAGTTAATGTAGCTAACCGTGTCCACGGTGTTATTAAACGGACATTGAAGAGACTGGAAGATCATTTAAATAATGTATGCTAGGCAATAATTAAAATCATATTTAGTGAACTGCCTGCTTTAAGGAATTTCAACATGGGCAGAACTTCTGTGGACAGCAGGGCTAAACAGATAACTTGCTGAAGAAGCGAATATCCTTTCAATGCTTCACAAGCATTCTAAACAAATATTTACCAGTTTACTAATACAGTTACCATAGATAGACAGATAGGCCCACTTCATTAATAAACATGCACTCCTCTTATTACTTATAAAAGTAAATAGTCCCATAAATATTCTGCCTTTGTTATAAATTACTTGCTTCAGTGTTAAAATGCTGTCCAGATTACATTACAGTAATGGAATAAATTCGACTTTGAAACCCAGAGTGAGGATTATCTGGTTTACACACAGGCCTGTCAGTAAAGCATCTGCAAAGCCAAAACCGGCCAAAACTGTGAACTTAAACAAGCCTGCATACCTTATGTAGGGTGGGGAAAAGTAAAGTTTTGAAATCCATAGCTGGAGGATTACCTTGTGTCACCAAATTGGCCTGTTTTTATTGGGTATTTTGTTGGCTCCATTCGGGGTAGATCAGATTGTGATTGACAGCACATGCTAATCCCAATCACCGCAGCTCTCAAAGCCTTGAATCTCGACTTTTATATTAAACTGGGGGACGTAGCTCACCCAGGACTTTGATACTTTACTTCCCTCTTGGGTCTGTGGATTTTGCAGATACAAAGTTCAGATCAAGTTCTTCGGATGTTTACGTTTTCGGTAAAACACGCCACAGATTTCTTGTTTTACGATACTTGCCAGTAATCTGGGTGATCAAGGATTGTAACCCATAGAACACACTTTCACTTGCATCACAGAATGTATAATAAAATCTGCATTCACTGAGTATGAAGTTTCTACTGGAAAATACCACAGTGTTGCAGAAACCAGCAACCTCAAATGATAAAATTCCTATGAAATATAAATTCCATAAAATCCTTCTTTTTGGACGTTGCATAGGAACTGGTAATCTATTCTCTATAATCTATTCAGCACAGCCCTTAAATGTCTGCGGAGGTACATGCAGAGTCACCGGGGTAAGTACATCCCACTAATTCCGAGGTGAGCTCATTCACAATCTAAAATTTTCAGCAGCATTTGTCTAATTTATTTGCTCATTAATCTCCTCGCCAAGTCAGCGTGAGCCAGGCCTACCACGGTTCTCGTTCCTCTGCCTCCCCTTCCTGGACCTGCCACTGTCAGCCCAGCCTGTTGATGTACAGTCTGCCTCCTGGCCTCCACCCCGCAAGCTGCTCGCCTCACGGCCTGCGACTCACTCACCTCCTGTCTGGCTGAGGGCTCACCTGTCCTCCAACTGCAGTATCGGTGAATGGCAAAGACATTCAGTGTTTTGACTCTGGCTGATGGGACCTGTAATTTATTGATGAAGATATGGCTCCATTTTTCTGTTTTTTTTTTTTTTTCGGTTGTATTTAAGCAATAATATGGCACTCCTGTTTAGTTAAATCAAACAAATTTAGCAGACGAAGCCTGGGCAGAGTCTAAAATTAAAGGACACCTGGCCAGAGCCTTTATTTGTGACCACTTTGACTATTTGAAATACCGCTTAATGTGGCACACAAACATAAGGAGAGCATGTTTGAAGAACAGCGAGGCAACTAATTCCTATTTTAGCATAACAGCACACAGAAAGGACATCACGTGCACGTTTAACTAAACAGAGCTGATGACAAGGAGGCCATGACCTTGCGACAGGGGGCAATTTAAACACACAGCGCTTCTCTTTCCTCGAGCAGTTGTTTTAACTGCCACGAAGACCTTGCATTTGTCTAGCATGCTGGCTCCTCTCATGTGCCATTACCAACAAAAGTCTGATTAGCAGCCATCGGTAAGTAGTGCCCCTCCTCTTCACTTATGTCACACGGGCTGCCGGTGAGTCATGCTGTTTCCAGCTACTCGTATTTTTAGCCTTTCCGTTTCAAACTGAGCTGAGGCTTTGTCTTGGCTATTTTCATCTCTGGCAGCATTAACTACAGAGCTTTTTGTTGTTTGTTTGTTTGTTACTCTTTGGCGTTATTTTAAAGAACAGCCAAGTTCGAAATTTGGTATGTGGAACATATATCCTGCAGTATGACTAATAACCAAAGGCAATATGAACTAGGAGGTCCTTTGAAAGACTTGGCACACCTCTATCACACTGTACTCCCTGTGCAGTGGGAGGTTATGTAAAGCCCATTCACCTCACCAAAATATTCAGATCACCATGAGAAGCCTACTATGAAATTAGAAGTCTCAATGAGGCAAGAGCGTCTTAGTCGAGACTTCCATTGAACATTGAAGAACCAGCTGATCTAATACTTTATCAGGTCACAGTTAATGCTTCTTTGCAGTAAACCTTCACAAAGCTGATTTGCTACAGAACAGACAGGTCACTATTCCTGGATTCTGGGTAATCCCAAACGGGCTCAGACAGTTTAAGGTGTCAGACATTTTCATATATATGGCAAAACACAAAATGGGGGAGGGTCCATACGGAAGACACTCAACTTGCGTTCTTCAGAGCAAATAATAAAAATAATAATACTAATAACAGAATTTCCACAAATAGCTGACCCCTAACACTGAGGGAACTAAACTGAAAACAGGCCACCAAGCACCAAGCAGTATTGCTACTTCTTTTGTAGCTTTTCCTTGTAATTAACATATAATGTCTCAAGCTCTCTGTGGTCCTTGTCAGTTAGCATTTGCCCGTTTTGGTAGAGCAACATCCTACAAAAGCAGTGGCAGGGATTCACTGTTCCTCACAGCATGATGTCGCAACCCGCCAGCACCTTATTTATTAGGTGTCAGACAGTGGGTGCAGGCATAGCTCAAGGATTCTGTGTTGATGGACGCTCCAATCACTCAATACGGCTTAGGAACAAAGGGAGGTTGTGGGGGGCAACACTTAACATTGAGCGTTATATGAAAGAGGCGGAAAAAAAGCAGACTGTACAAGAATGAGCAATGAAGCACAAGGCAAATAACAGTCGGATTTTCAAAAATTCTGAAATGGCTGTATCCACACAGCAGACATTTAAACTATAGAACATGTAGATGGGTGATTTTCTATATGCAGATGATAAACCATATACAATAGCAATATAAATAATGCAAAATAGTATTTATTTTAATGTCAGGAAGAAAAAAGTGGCAAATCAATAATTTAAAAATGAACGTAATATATTACATTAATGGCGAAATGAATCCTATTTCCAATAAATGAGCTAAAAGGATTTTACATAATCATTTTTCAGTACAGAGAATCTTAAAAAGAAGAAAAATCATTTGAAATTGGACAGATTACAATGTTACACAACGTGCTGGTTGTATGTTTATTAAGCAAATAATAAACAGCTACAAGAAAAATGGCTTTTCGATATGGTTTAAATCAAGGGGAAAAGCTATAAATAACAAAGCACTTTTTTGGCCCTGACTAATTCTCTTCCTTCCTCCATTCTGAAAGCTTAAAACTGGTTATGAGGGGCATTTATCTGGACCACCGGGTGCTTTCAAGAGCCTACAGTAACAGATGCCTTCTGTACCCTCCTGTGGAAAAAAAATGCAAATTTTAAACCGTCAGCAGCCATGTAGAAAGTCAATAGGAGGGACTGGCATTCATATAGTTATCTATGCACCGTCTGCCTAGTGAATTCAGATCCAGTAGTAGAGCTTTAGGAGAACGGAGCAAAGCCATCTGTAATGTACAATAGCCGCAGTGCTGTGGGTCTTAACTGGGGAATTGCCAGGGCATCCATGGATAAAAAGGGTATCTGTACACAACAAAAGGGAAAGAAGCAGATACTGAGCAGGCTTCTTTTCTGTAATATGAATGTCTAGTTTATAACTGACATTGGAGACCACTTAAATACTAGCTCTCTTCTCTAAGGAATTTAATAGATGAGACATTCACACACAAAATGCAACCAAAAGGTACATAATAGTTATTTACAATCTGATGCATTCCCACCTGTCTTATAGATATGAACATTTTTGACACAAAAAAGAAGGACACCACAGCGAATATCTTTAGTGCGGCAGACCCTCTTACCATGGTTGGCTGTCTGCGGACATTAACTCAAAGTGACGTGGCTGTCCTTAGTTTCAAGCGTCGTCTGCAGATCTCATTTTAGCATGACACGAGTTTCACCTCATCCAGCCGGCGGTCGTCAACCTGGGGAAGGTCAAAGGAAGGTGCCGGCTCTTTGAATCTCGCTGGCTACATAACCGTTTTGCTTTTTGGTGACAGGCTATGACACAGAGACTAATATTTCTCTGGCACATTACGGCAGGAGAGCCTGAAACTAATGTGTGTTTCTCTCAGTGTATAATGCCAAAAGAATTTAAAGCGAATTGGCAACGTAAGCTTGTCAGCAAAGATGCACTGAGTGAGAACAAGGCAGGATTCCTCATTAATGCCCCTGAATGGATGCTGATGTTCTGAGTTCTCTTATTCAATGGTTTATTAAATAGGCCGATTCAGTTTTAGCCAGTAAGGGTAAGCAAAAAGTAAAATGGGAAGAAACATGAACTGGCAAAATCTCAAGATTTGTTCAGAAGGCCATTTGTACTGGACTGTAATGTGTGTGTAATTAGTCCAATTAGCGGTTGATTAAATATACATGTCCTTTTTTCCTGAAATCACAGAAGTAAACAACAGTACCATTCAGCTGATTTAATTTCTTTTTGGGAAATATTTTAATATTTAAAACTGAAGTGCTAATTAGTAATTAGGCATAGTAGCTAGACTAGGAAGTGGGATATGCAAGGCCCTCTGTGAAGAACAGGAACCCTGCTCTAGGTGAATCATCATATTTTTTTTTATAAATACATTCTTAAACTCCCAAAACTTGCCAACGGGAAGAAAAATGATGGAGAAGAACATGAAATATTTTTCCAGCAAAAACATTTCCTTCAGTATTTAAGGACTGGTTACTCAACCAGAAATCATGACTGCTAATCGAGTAGCTATTTTATGAATTACAGATCATTGGATCGAGCTGTTTGTTTTTCTAAAAATGTCAGTTTACTTGACTATAAAGAATATCTTTATGCATGATTACAGAAATGCCCATTCCATACCAAAATCACATCAAGAAAGTTTATTCTGGAACTGACCAGCAGCACCTATCCTCCATCATCAAACAGTTTTAAAAATCAATTTAAATAATTTATTATTAGTTTAATTTATAGAACTGGCTTTTGGTCCTGCCTCCCAGAATTAGCTGTATGTTCACTGTGGCCCTACAGTAGAAGACCATGAGATGAAGGGCATCATTATCATTTAAGACACTTTTTGGTTTCAGTTTGAAACATGGCTGTGCTTACTTTTTTCGTTAAACTGATGGACAGTAGAAAGATTATTACGCATTATGTCTGAACAGGCTTTATTTTTCCTTCTGAACGTATTTGACACCTGGAAGCGTGAGTACACTCAGCATCGCCATACATGTGACCATGTCAAAGTGAGTATGGTTCAGGCACCTCGTCACATGTCATAGGCGGGGTTTAGAATCAGACCTGGACTTCACGCTGCACTGCCAAGATTCCCAGGTTATGAGCACCACGAGCACTAAAGTAACACAACAAAATTAATGAAGTGAAGTTTCTGAAGGGTTTGCTGCACAACCATTTAATAATATTATCTTTAGAGTTGACATTGAACACGCCTTCCGTAAAACTACCTAGAATTATATCTGGGATCGGGCTACTTTGTAAGTTGCACAATTCTTCAGTGCCTCTACAAAAATATTAAATGCCTGAAAGCCTATGATTGCTTCACAGCCTTGACTTAAAATTTCCCCAAATGAGAATAGCAGCATCCATTCTCCTGAAAATATGCTAATTATGATCATTATATTTAAAGCTCAACTGTGGACAGGACTTCTATTATGAAAAGTGGGACAGAATGAAGCTGGAATTCACCGTGCTTCCAGCCTATTTCCTCCAATAAATATTGTCTTCCACTTTTTGTAATTCTCATTCTCAAAAGACAGAAGACAAATAACCTTTTTCATTTTTATTGCAGAAATAACTAAAGGAGGTCACTTTAGAAATAAACATACAACATATAGAAGGAAAGAACATTTAAATATATCTGATATTACATTTTTATAATCACTTGGATAGCATCAAATTAGAAGCAGTTCTGATATAGAATTGCCAAAATTCCCCAGTGAATCAAAACTTTATCCCTGCCAAGTATTTAAAAGAGGTATAAATTATGAGATTAATCTACTGTAGGCAATAACACATTCAATCATATTAAGATAATGAGACCAAATTGATTTTTAAATAATCTGTGCAGACAGCCAGGACTTTAAAATTGTATCTAATCATTCATGTGCTGTTATGTAAAATGGATATTAATAAATTTGACATACAGTGAATTTTGGAAGACTTATCCCATTGGTGGGCAACTGTATTTCACATATAATGAACTAATGCAAATTAACACAAATAGAAAAGCCACACTGAACCGGTATACTGTACATCTTCAGAAGTTAATTGCACTTTAGTAAAACATACTTTCTTTATGGCAAACAATTGCTTCAAATGTATATTACTTGAACTGCAATCCAGCAATTCAAATATTTTACAATCTGTTGTAATGGCTTGAATTCATATATTATGCAAAATCAATGTGGAAAAACACAGTTGATTAATGTGTAAAGTTTTCATAACTAAGATGTGTGCTAGATTTCAGGACACATGGCCTTGCAGATTGTTTTATACTTTGTAGGCTAAGAACCGTAGGTAAGATAAATACAATCCATCCAGCTGCCCTCTAAGTCCATTTCCTTGCCTGCGATAAATACTAATGATGAAAGTACATATTTAATAGTAAAGTACGCTGCCTTTAATATGAGAGCAGGTTTTCTTAATGTGTCAAGTGTCTTTTGACCAGTTCTTAGGAATTATTACTGTAGGCCTGATTTCATCCTCATTGCAATTAGTGTCAGTAATGGTAGACTGATTAACATTTTGACAAAAATAATTAGTGTCAGAAATTCAGTTACTGCATATCATTTATTAAACTTAAAGAACAAAAATGTGCTTATGCATCAAAAACAGAAACTTTTACACTGAAAAACAACTTTCAAAACTTTTTAGGATTGTCAAAAGGTAAAGCGATAGTTCCATCTGCAAGTAAAACATTAGCAGCACTAATTAAATTTTTCTTTCGAGCTAAACTGCTAGAATTGTGTACCATACTACTGATATAGTGTATAAATGGTTACAGTACACTGCTGCAAAGGGTTAAAGGATTCTGGTGACTTACTAGGAAAAGCCGATAACCTGTGTTTGATTGATATATATATATATAAAAAACATTACGCACACATGTACACAGACACACACGCACGCATGCACAAAAACAAAGCAAGCACGAAGATTCCACCCAGATGGCCCGAGTGTGCTGTACTACAGAGCCCTCAATCTGGCCAGAAGGGCTTCCACATCAGTCTCCCCGTTAGGAGAGCAGGCAGTTGACCACGCCTGCGAATCCCTCTCTGTTTCCCGGCTGCCTCCGCCGAGGGCCTCCCGTCTCGCAGGCACTTTACTCTGGGCTGCAGATGAATGAGGCTCAGCCTCGTAATTAAGCTCCTTGCCGATGGGTGCTCTTGTCGAGTTGAAATTGATATTCTGCCGAGACCGTGACCTTTGCAAAGGTGCTTTCATGTTTTCTGAAGATGGGAGAGAGAAAGAGGGAGAAATAGAGAGAAATGAGACAGGAGATCTCGCAAAGCTAAATATAAAAAGTGAGCAGCTTTGAAAGTGGGCCATGTAAAGTAGGGAGTCATTAAATAAACAAGGTCTGATGGAGAGAGCAAAAAGCAGGCAGCTGGGAGAGAAGCAAATGGCTAACACAACACGGCAATAAAACAATCAGCTAGAAGCATGCCGTGATCCACACAGTTCTTAAGTCAACCTACCTTCTCAAATCCCCGAGTAAATTCATTGGTACAGATGCAGGTATTGTTTAATTAACTCCTTTGCTGAAACAAAGCAGTGCGTTAAGCATCCACTGTTAGTGCTGTAAAATGATACCTCTTTCTAACGCCCCACACTAGGGTAATTCCACATCCTTGCTGATCAATCTTCCCTGAGTTTGCTAATAAGTGTCAGCGATCTTGACGTATCGTCAGTAGCTGGCTGTGGCATGAGGGCCCATGACGAACTGGTTCTGCCTGATGGACTTTGCTGAGTAGCGCCTCACTAAACTACTGCCTCCATTCCAATGTTGCCAAACCAGTGCGCATTATAAATTACAACTCCAGAGCAGATATTAAACTTTTCCCGAAAAAAAACAAAAAAACAAAAATCAAATCCATATTCATGTGACCTTGAGTGGATGGGAAAAATGGCTTCTACAAACCTGACATGACATTTTAAGTTCTCAGTTATTCTGTAAAAGATGTTCTATCATACCATCAGTAATGACTTTGGAACAGGGGCAGTCATTCATGACAGTGTAGTTTATGACCATGCTGAAAATCCACACCAAAAACAGCTTGAACGTTAAAGGGTAATGGGGGAAACTGTTTACCGTGGTGTCATTTCTTGACCACGGGCTGCCCGTGATTGATGAACATTTTACAGTCACTTGGTAAACTCTACAAATCTCAAAATCATTATCAGGAGGTTATTCCAAGGAAAACAGAACAGGAAGCAGATCTTCCACCTGGTTTTTCAGGGGGTTAATACCACAGGTTGAAACGTCCTTATTGAATAAAGAATCTTTTCATTATTATTAAAAACACGCAATGGCATTCCAAAGGACCAATCCATTTGAGACTAAATGCAGATGTTACAAGTCCAGTTACAGATGTATCAAGAGCAATCAAAGAGGGGCCTAATTGCATATTTGTGCCAGAATTTGACTCGAGTTTGTTTTCCTTGGATCTCCTGCATGGGTCACCCCAGCCTCATTAACGTCTTTTCTCCTTGCTGTCCGCATGCCTGTCTTGTTTGCCACATGTGACGCCCTGTGCCAAAATCCCCATGGCTACACTCATTAGCTCTGAATTTTCACAGCCACTTGTTTTTCCTCTCTAATCTGTTCAGGTAATCTGGCTGTTAACATACATACTTATAAGTATCCTTAATTAAAACTGACAAAAGAGTTTATGCAACACTAAACTTACCATCCATCTTGCAACTGCCTCTGAAAATGAATCTACGTAGGTTCTGTGGTATTTAAATAAAAGACGGATTTGGTCTGAGTGCCTAAATGTATAGGATGTATAACCTTTACTGAGACTGAATTTGTATTGATTCTGGACCAGATCATTTTTTCCCCTTCGTTTTCATCCTCAGCGTTTGATTTCCGCAGCCTTTACATTACCTGCCACCAGGTACAATGATCCAAGACAAAGTAACAGGTAGGGTTAAATGAGTGTAGTCTGGGATTCGAAGATATCAAGCAAACAAAGAAATATCAGACAAATTGGAGGTAGGAATGGAAGTTAAACTTGCAACACGTTGATATCCATGAACACTAACAAGTGGAAACAAATACGTTTAATAACTGCTTCATACCCCTCTAGAAACATACCAACGACATAGAAAGCAAATTAAGATTTAAAATCCTTAGAACATTTTATAAGTCATCATAAACCCTCTCAGTAGAGATTAGAAATGTTGAAGATCAGACAGCTTCATAATGCCTTTTGTTAATAACCACCTTTGGTTCTACATACCATTACCTCATACAAGTATCTTTATTAACCTTACTGTGTGACTCTCTAATGGTTTGCATAAGGTCGATGACATCCAAGAACCAGCTTAAGTAAGTGTTGGGGGGGGGGGGGACCAAATTTGCATTTATTCTCTAATCTGTGTGTGCATGTGATTAGCCAGATAAATAAGGCATTAGAACAGCTTTAAGATTCAGATACAATAAAGCAAACATGATTTCCAACAAGAAGGTATAACAGGCTCCTTGGAGAACTTGCAAAGAGCAGCCCATCCCCACATTTGTGTACAGGAAAGCAGTAATGTGGAAAAAGACTCTTCTTTTTAACAGACACCATGTGTTCGCGAGGTTTACCCGGTCTGTGACAGGTGCTAAAAACGGAAGATGCAGAGACAGACTATGTTTGAAAAAGAGTGATGCAAAACTGAAAGCCAAAGCTGCCAAAGTGACACAAAGCCTTTATTTCATGTCGAAGTGTTTCCCACTGCTGGATGGAGATGGCCCTGCTCCCCACCCCAAGCCTGTTATTCTTATTATGTATTCAACATTAGAATGTCATTGCTGAAAGACAGAAAGGGAATCAGTAATGTTACCAGTGGAGAAGCAGCATTATTTCACAAAGGTCCCCCTGCCGTCAGTGACAGACAACTAGCTGTGACAACCTAGAGCTTATAGGGTATTATCGCTGTAGTTTACAAAGCGCCACGCTATGGAGCATCAGTTCATTGGTATTTATTGATGGTCAAAATTTGACTACAAATTAAAATGATCTAATGTTTATCTGAACAAATAATCTGCTAACTAGAGTTGGGAAGCACTGAGTTAAACAGTTTTAATAACATCTTTACTCAATTCACCTAAAAAATGAAATTTCATCTGAGTTCAAAGATCTAGTCATTAGTTCTGACTGGTTGTTTTTCTCCACCCGCATCACGCACAAACTCACACACCGAATGTGCTGCCACCATTTTTTATAAATAAGGGTGGATAGTAATTGCTTTAGACCAAAGCTAATCGATGACTCAGCAACTTCATTCTAACCAGTCAGGCTTCATTGATGGATGTGACCCAGACCCTTTTGCAGATGAACAGGGTGTTTCCACCTCCTTTATTCTAATCACATTGACATGGTGTGTAATCGAGAGAGGATGCCTGCTTCAATTCCATTGCTTAATTTGCCACTTGCAACACCACCACCAGTTGAGAACAATCGTCCAATGGCACACATTTTAGAACTTAGCTGACGCTTAAGTGAAATCTTAAGTAAAAGGAAAAAATTGTGGTGGACAAAACTTCAAAAATAAAAACCATACGTTATTCAATTTTCAATTCAATTCAATTTTATTTATATAGCGCTTCTAACACGGAGCACGGTCACAAAGCGCTTTACATAGTCCCGGGCCCACAGTCCCCAGAGAGTAAGCCAAAGGCGACAG
>JAACJT020000030.1:18092277-18123230 GCA_009936485.2 Gymnarchus niloticus | reverse complement strand
CCCAGAGAGTAAGCCAAAGGCGACAGTGGCAAGGAAAAACTCCCTCAGGAGGAAGAAACCTTGGGAGGAGCCAGACAAACGCACTCAACAGAAATGCCATATTGATTCACCATTACAAACAAAACCAGTCTAACGCCACAGTACTTTGTTACTGTGACAAATATACATAATGGAATAGTCATACTTGACTCCTCCCTGTAATGAAATTTGGTAGTTTTCACATGTCTCATCTCTGTTCTCCATATTCAGGTGAGAGCAGGTATTGGGGTTCAGAGGACAGGTCAGCCAGCATCCAGCACCACTGGAGCATTTGTGGTTAAGGGTTTTGCTGAAGGGCCCAACAGCAGCATGGTCACTCTGCTAGCTGAAGGATCTGAACCAGCAACCGTCTAGACAGGGGTGCCGAGCCCTAATCCATGGAGACACACCGCCCTAACATATAGCTGTGTGTGCTAGCAGGACATATGCATTCTTGCCATTTAAAAACTGAAAGATTGTTGTTCCATTTCTATCAGTCAGAATGGTGTTTTACCGATTTCTGATTTGTCTTGGTCCCAAAGTTAACTGTCAACCTTGTACCTCCGATGGCTGGTTGCTGCCTGGGTAATATGATGTAATCAAATAGATGGCGAGACATAGCAGGAAAAATAAATTCTTATATCAGAAACACTTGATGCATTTTACAATGTAGCTATAGCTTAATCTGAAGTTCGGTTCTGTAGTATTCCTAACAGCCAATGGCACGCTTGGAAATAACCCTAACGAAATCTGACATCAGCAGTTTCGAGAAACACCGAAACAACTCATTATTGAAATCAATGTAAAATTTTAATTTTGACATAAAAAGTAAAATGTATTTTCTGAAAGTTAAATCATTATTTCTTCCTCCCCCCTCTGCCTTCAGGTCCGATGAGTACTAGTTACCTTTATTCATGAGTTTGCCTTCAACATAGAAACAAATTTCAGCAGCTCAATATACATATCTGCTTTTGTGAAACATACTTTTAAATTCAAAACAGCCTAGAGTCATGTTCCATATTTCACTGAAGTTGAATATTTAAAAAGATCAACCCACTCAAAAAGCCATTAAACCTTTCTTCCTGGGTCTTCTGTCCTATAAATAAAATTGCATATGTCATATCAAATTACAGCTAGGTACTTCATGGATCTAGCAGAGAGACTGAACCGTTCTAGTAAACAGCTTCAATTCATCAAAACAAATTAAATTCTTTATTTGATCTTTCTCGTTTATTCTCCTGAGAGATCAGTATAGAAAATGACTACATCACTCTAATATTAGAAGTGGTCGATCTATATCACCATGCTTTTACAGAGACAAAGATACACAACACATCATAAAATACTGATCAGTCCGTTATTCCTAAATATGCTCTGGCGAACCTTTCGAGGAACTGCTGTGCCCTGGAAGCACAAACAAAGCTACAATAACTGAATATGACAAATCACAGAGCATGAGACAGGCATGGGAGCACACACACAATGTTCCTGAGAGACCAGCAACAGAACACACACTAGAAATAAAACAAAGCCTTTTGGATGACATTAGAAAACTATCAGTAAGAGCAGGATGTAGATGACTGAACAGAATGCTCAGTGTATGCATGGTTGCTCAAAGGAGCACTCTTTCCGACATCATCTGAAGATAGTGTCTTTCTCAAAACTGCATTACAGGCAAAATGTTTAAAAGCATAAGAAAGTGTCATTGCTGTGTTGAACATATGTTCCTTCTCCCTGGATGCCATTTCTGAATCATTGTGCATTTTACAAGGGTCTGAAGATGGACCAGTCAACTAGATGGTCAAGAGAAGGGTCACTGCCATATGTTGTAGGTATTGAGCTTGTTTATTCACTTGTACTCTTTATGTATTATGTAAGATTTTGCATAATATTCCTTCAAAGATGAAAATATAAGCAGACATTTTAGTGCATATCGTACTTTGTGACATGAATTTACTTCAACTTAGCTGTGATGCAGGAAACAAGGTTTTAATCTTAAAAGAAAATGCCCAAAGTGAAAATAAGTATGACCCTCCAGTATAATGTATAATGTGTCTCTCTACGATAACAGCATGTTTTAAAGGTCATCACTAACTGTTATTTCACCATTCCTAATGAATTTCCTGTCAAACTACATTCATTTCTAAAAGGAAAAACTTAGGTTACTTAAGAAATCCTCAAAACCAAGGTATATAGACAATGTTACCCTTAACTCCATTTTATCAGTGATTGTAGTTTAGGTGCGTGTTTTTATACAAAAAATAAAACAGGCACAAAAAAGATGCTTAAATTATTAAAAGTTAAAGAAGACGCATTACAACCTATTCCTTTTCAGAAAACATGAACAGTTTTCCAGTGAAAATGACTAGCATAGTGGCCAATTCTCAGCTTAAAAGACAGTGTGAATACAAAGCGAGCACGGTGAAAAATCAGAGGGCTTCCCCTCTCCTACAACACGAATGGGGTCTGCCATGAAGAGGACTCGGACGGAGAGGATGGGGCAGTGGGAATGGGGGGCCATGGAGGTCACGGCTGGAGCTGATCTTCCACTGGGCTAATTTCACAGTTTCTGCCTGCTGGCTCCAGCAGGTGTGATGCTCCACGGGGGGACGGTGGAAACAAATGACTGGGTGGAAGTTCTGCCATGGAAGACTTATGTTGACTTACCCCCTAGAAAGTATCAATGAAGCAGTAGAGAAGCAGTGGTTTTCTAGAACATTCTATTTAAAGTTACTTTATATTTTGTACAAAAAATTTTACGTCTTGAAAATCTAAATCTGATCCTGATTCAATGCATGACCAAAATAAATAGCTAAATCACTGACTGATGCAGAAAACAGTGAATGGGAAATTTTGGGTGAAAAAGACGTGGCCACGTAAAAGCACATATTGCTCCATATCAAAATTATTTTACTGATAAAATGAATGATGTTTTTTAAAAAAAGTGTGAAAAATTCTACTTAACTCATAATCAAAGACGACGTATACAAATAAATTTGCAACAACAAATTTTAGCTAAAGCTGAATTTATACAGAATCATTAAGCAAAATTAAAAATAGGCTCAACTGCAACTTTTGGCGATGCCAAAAGCTAATTTTATTCCTGGACCACTGCGCAGTCTCACCGCAATTAGGCTTAATGTTAGACTTCACTGAAGGCTGTGGATGTTGTGCCAGGGGAAAATGACAAATTAACCACTAGCTTCATATGGTTGCTATCCAGAGGGGCATCAACAAATCCAGTTCAAGAAGGCAATTAAAAAGACGTGCACCAGTAATCCCTTTATGCATCTCAAATATATACTCCAATGTTTTACTCCGCAAGTAACTACCACCGAAAATAGACTTCTCCAAATTCACTGGCACTTACAAATCATCTTCACGTTTGGGGTGGGGGCAACTCAACCCAAAAACATTAGCTACCAAACACGACAGAGCGTTTGCCAATTTGTTCAACCGGAAGCAAATGTAACATGACCATAATGGAAGAGAGCATGCAATACTTATTTAAAGTTTCTTTTTACATTGGAGCCTTTAATTAGAAAGCCAACAGCAAAGCAAAATCATAAAATTACGGAACATGTAGAACATCAAGCACTCTTAAGGCAATCTAAGTACTCTTAATAGCAGCTGCTACAACAATATTGACAATATGTTAAGGAGTCAAAATTTAAAAATGACTTTAGAATGTGAATTCTGTTGCTGATTTGCTCCCATGACAATTCCCAGAAATTACAGTTTATAGATAAATAAAAATATTACTTACCTGAATATTTCACTGCTGTAACCAATACGGTCCAAAAGGGTATAAAGGAAACAGGCAAAGGGACAGTGACTACATCACTGAGAAGTCATGTACCAGAATTTTGACTGAGTTCTAAAACTCTTAAAATTTAATTCCACATATAGCAACTAGGGCAGGTGAGCCATGTGCACAAAAACCTGGAGAGACAAATGACAGCAAATGCAAGACAGCATACATTATTAGTCCCTTTAGAAATAAATGCAATGAATCAAGCTAAAATAATGCTGGAAATGCTTACTGGGCACTCTGCTGTCAGCTGAAATGTCATCTAGCTCAGAACTCACGTGCCTTGGGATGGTATTAGGCACAAAAAACAAAAGATGAAGAAAGCAAATACAACCAAGAGTAATCAGGGCAATCGCTGGCTAGACACCATCCAGATACTGAAACTCACAGGAGATGACCAGCCAAATACAAGTAAATTTCACTATTGGTGAGAAAACGTCCTGATTTCACCAACAATCAATTGGCAGTGTTATCAGGCCGCAATCAGAGCCTGCTAACTACTCAGCTAAAATCCTTTTCTGTGATAGGAATTCCACCTTACTGAGGTGGAATCCCTATAATTACCTTGCATTAATCAGTTCAAATGATGCAGGAGATGCCAAACTAGATGCTCTTGTGAAGAGAAAATGGAGACGCGAAACACAGCTTTAGTGCTAGAGAATTGATTTCATGTGAGACTCTATAGCTGTAACACATGCAGTTGTTAATGCAGCCTTTGATCTTAAACAGCATGATAGGAAAGTGACTGGTAACTCCAACAGGACAATCCATTATTAGTGCAGAAAAAAGGACTAGTCACCATGTGTAACCTTTACTACTCACAAACTATTAATACCTGTTGACTAACAACACCTGTATTACCTGTTCATTGGCGGGTGGGGGAGGCCAACACATCAACATGAACAAAAGTGGTCTGATATAATACAGAGGAGCACGATTACTTGCTCCTGTTCAGAGTAGAAGAGCAACTATGCATCACACATGTATCCAGAATCACCCTTCCGAATCCTCAAAGAAGCACATAACAGAGGCGGGTGTAAAGAAACAGGCTTGGATCAACAATCGCAAAAAGCTGTTTTTGTTCCCTTTCTGATAATACTGCTTATGGACTGTCAGTGTTATATGAGCAGGTTGACACTCCACAAAGTAACTAGAGCATGATCTACTGATCTGCAGGTCAGAGGGGGGCGAGGATGTCAGAGAGATTCTAAGACATAAATACAGAGAAGCCACACGCGCACACACACGTCGTTGGCTTCTTAAATGGCCACAAAGTATCTCACCACACAATGTTACCAATTACACACAGAGAATTGCCCAGAACATATACTTAAATGTGGTGTGTGATTTGGTGGTAAATACAAGTACTCAATAAGTGCCCCTCTATGTTTTTAAAAAGTGACTTGGCTAACGGGATGTCTGTAATCTGATAAATACTTTTCTTAGAAGTTGAGTGGTACTTTAGTTGGTATTTCACACACAGCACGGTAGCTGTTTATCAAGAGAGAAGTACAATTTACCACATGTATTGACAGAAAAGCACAATTTTCTCAAACTACAGGCAGCCTGCAGGTTGATTTGAGCAGCAAATAATAATGGTAATGTAGTTAAGGTACTGCAGAATAAAAAAAAAAATCAATGATAGATGTAACCGAGTTTACAACTTTTCCCATTTAATGATCATTTTTGTTCTTTTTCCTACTTAACTATGCATGTCATTAACACAAAATATAAATAGTAATTCTTATTGTTGTTGTCCTTCATGTTGGTTTTACAGCATTTAAAGTGGCCAAATTGATTCTACATTTGTAAAGAGCTGAGTGCAAGACTCTTGCTTTTTAAAATTGATTAAGTTAACCATGTAATCTTACCATAAGAAATTAATGAATGCCAGGGATTACATTTCAATGGTCTGAGCAACCAAAATGAAAGGGGACACCAAATAGTATAGCTTTAGAACCATGTACAATGTTACAGCTTCCACAGTAATCAAAACTACTTGTGTATAAGCTCTGCTCCAAAATGTAAGAGCTACATAAAAATCCTATTAGAGAGAAAGGACTGCTGAAAGTGCTAATAGGAAAAGTAGCCAGAAACCACCTGCACCACTACTTGCTGATTTGAAAAGGAACACGATGAAATCTGCAGACAGAACCAAACTCCTGCCTAACAATGACACATGACCTTCACTTATGTGAGCTCTTAATCTTCTCCCTTCTTTCCTCTTCATAAATCATATTTGTCCAAACCCCATACACTGAGGTTGAGAGAGCCTCTGTGTAATGGATTTGTTGAACTCTGTTTGAAAAAACCTTCACATGTACACAGCACAAACATGTTTGTTTGTATCTCATGCTCAAGCGCACATCCTGCAGTTGATGGCGGGCCAATGGTAGCTACTGAGGGTGTTTAGCTTCAAGGTACAATTTCACCAGCTACCTACGGTCTCCACCATACGCGGCAAAAGAGAATATAGATCTGGATGTGTGCAGAATCTGACGTAAGGTAGCTAAATTTGTTAATCCACTTTCAAGGTTTTGAGGACAATTTTCCTAACAAAAGCAAATGACAAAAGTGAAAGATGTGTTCGTAAGTCAAGAGGAGAAGACTAAGAAAGCTGAGATCCCTAGATGAAATGTTTGGCTATGGGTTCTGGAGAGATTATTCTTTGCAGTTTGGACTTTCCTCAAAAAGGCCATGACCTTGCTTGGAGCCCTTGCTGATTCTAATCTTCTCGGATAAACCATAGAACGATCATGTCTAATTTCTCTCAGTGGGTTCACATCTGAGTTTCAGATTGAAATAGACAGTGGGAACGTAGCACAATGCATAGCTGGAAAAAAAAAGAAGACAATTCAAAGAAGCTGACAGTAATATTTCTTTAAATAAATATTACATTTAAATACTTTAAATGTAAAATTACACAAAGAAGAATCGAAAGTCTAAGGCACACACATCCGCACACTAATATCATATTAATGATTTTATGTCGCACTTTTTTATTTCCCAAATCTAAGTTAAAGCTATATTTAGAGTACATAAACAAGTGTCTATAAAAACTGACCATTAAGAAAAAAGTACAGCCTTCACTGCTGCACAATCACAGACGAGGTAAAAGTGCCTCGGTATTTTTGTTATAAAAGGAAAGGCACTATTTTTATGTTCTCTGAAGTTTCTCTGAACCTGAAAGGTCAGATCTAGGCCCATTCCACTCTCTGCAAAGTGCAAAATACAACCTCAGTGGTACAGAGGATAGATGTGAAGATTAAAAAAAAAACAAAACAAACAAAAAAAAAAAAACTTATTATGCAAAGTCCCTATACAAGTATTATTATTCTCCCAGAGCAGAAGGAAGTAATATCACTTATTGTGATGCAGGAAGATTGTAATGCACTGGTGGTTCCTTTTGAAAAAGTAATTTCTTCATTATAAACAATAAATGTAAGTTACCAAACTCACAAAGGGCAAACTGAAACCTTAACTACTGCCTGTAGGAGGACAGGACATTTGGGAATGCAAGTTTTCCTATCAGACGTGCATTGTTTAGATACTTGCCTTAAATCTCCAACTCTCCCAATTACTGAACTCCCTCCATACACTAAAATAAAATGAGGAAATAAAAGACCAAACAAGCCGGCAGATTCCCTCCTGCTGGCGACACGACCAGAGTAATTAAGTTTACTCTGAGAGCTAGCCATCACAGCGAAAGGGCAGCTGTGCCATGTAGGAGGGCGGGGACAGAACCAAGGGGGGCCGGGCCTGCTTGGCTTGCCAGTGACCTTGTATGCACGATTACAGTAGTTCTGGGGCACAGCTGCAAGTGTACATATTCTTCTCCATCCTATCTAGGCAGTCAGTGTATGTAAAATGGCTGCCCCATACACCAACCGCACTCTTCGTTTTTGTATTAAGGAGTTTATGATCCAAATAGAATTTAGTTTGAAGCATTTCGACGTACAATGTAAAAGAGAAATGCACAAGTACTGTTTTGACTTCAACGCCAAACAAAAACCACTAGCGAAAGCCCTACTGTATGTGACCTCAGGCAAAATTCAATGCACAGCAAGGGAAAAACCAGAATACACTTAGTCAATTTCTCAATTAAAGTAAATCACTATTATTTGCTACTATTAGCTCATGCACATCCCGTCTGAGCAAATGACTAGATTGTTACAAGATGCCTGTGCACTCAAAACGATTGATAAACACACAACACACACAAGCCACGAACAATTAGTTAACACTGTACTGCTCTTACAATGGGTCAGCTTTCTTGCAAATTTCAAGTGACTGCATAATTAACTGATGAAATATTTCCCTGACACCGAAAGGCCGGCATTTTGGTAACGGATAACTGATTTCCACAGCAGAAATGAGTCAGATGACGGACAACTTGAGGCACAAGAGGCCATATGTGAACTGAACACAGGGATCACAGGGGTTTGTTAGTTCCCATGAAAGGATGAGCCCGAAGCTATTACAGGACCGAGTAATATAGAAAAATAAGGAAATACATTGCTTTGTATATAGCCAAGAAAGATTGACTTTCTTTTAGCAGAGGAAAATAAATATTCAATGAACATACTTCAGTGGAGCCTATAGAAGACTAGAAGTATTCTTAAAGACTGATTTCAGGTGTGAAAAGCACCAACAATATAACTGTCATATTTATTCTGCCATTTTAATGGATGCAGTCTCAGATTTTTTTTTTTTACCTTTCACCATAACGGACTGTACTTTCGTCACAGACAATGTCTCATCAGCAATGCGAGAAGGCGAAGAGGAGAGGAGAGAACGATATATGGAATCATGATAATGCCACACAAACATCAAACAGCCCTGCACTAATAACGATAATACTGATCAGGTAACAAACTATTAAGGAACAAACAATTGAACACAATATTCATCATTTTTGGGGAAACAAAGAATGAATACAAGCAGAATCAACAATCCAACAACATACTCATGCTTTGGGTTGGTTCATGGAGCATAGACAGCCGTGTGTCTTAACTGAGCGAAGCGTGCAAATCGACCAGGCGACTGCAGGACTGTATGAGGAGAAGTGTCCACAGCCTGATCATTATTCTTCATAAGACATCCCATACAGCTTGCTATCTACCTGACATGAATTTCACTCAACCCCATTCATTTCACCTGTGATTTCCATATTTCAAAGCATGAGAATGCAAACCTCCTGAGATAGAGCCATTAAAACAGTCATATAATATATGATTTATCTGTCCAGAGCACACTGAACATGTAATAAGATCTAACCGCTGCCATTACAACGGTAATACTGTAAGAAAGGTAACTGGACCATACTGGCAAACCAGTACAAATGGACGACAGCCCTGTAAGCAGTAAAATATTAGGGCAGAAATCCTATTAATAATGGTCTGACTATAAATCAGACACTTTCGAAAGGAGTGATAACATGCACCTGAAGAGAGTACTAAGCGGTGAAATGTGGGCATGGAGATAAAAGTCTCAGCTGGAAGGCTTGATAGAAACTACAGGCAATACCAGGGTAACCTGCCCTCTATTAACGACAAACAATGTATAAGCTAATTAACAGGGGATACTAAACAAATTCAGCATCAATGACATCCTTTACATATAATTATGCAGAAATATTATGTACTATGCACACAGAGTTTAAAGTGAAACGCTTAGATAAGACATCTAAACATTATAAACCTGAAATTATATACAACAGCTACAGCAAATTAACACATTATACATTAAAATGCTACTTCTGAAGCAGGCACACATACCATTAAACGGCACGCAAGTAATAGAATTGTTGATTAACATTTGCTATAAACAGAGATGATTAAGGGGAAAATGTGTATACTCCGGACATTTAAACTGATTAGCTCATGCTTATGTTAATCTGCTTTGGTTAACCACAAATCAACAATAAGCTTCATACATAATACTTCATTGCAGATAGCTTATCATGTGAAACCCCTGCAATGTGTACTGCTCTATCCCTTCTGCTTCCCTTTTTCTATTATTGTTGGACTCTTGATAAATTACCAGGGGCCTCTGAAACAGTGGTCAGCATCTGACCGAAAAGGACTTTTGGTTTGCTCTATATTGGTATACTGTGGAAAATGTAAAAATGCTTGACTGTGCATGATCTACTCTTCACTTTTGCTTTATTGAGTTTACAAAGTTAATTGGAAAAAAAATACCCCTTGCACCAAATCTTCCACCCACTCCACCTTGGATATGAGGTCCCTGCAGAAAATTATAAAGGCTCAGGAGAGGAATGCAGGCTTCATTCTTCTCGCGCTGACAGTATCCAAACCTAAATTAACTGCTACTCACTCTCTCCCACAGTGGAAGCCAGCATTTAGATGTTTAAGTCTCACACCACTTCAGCGATAAAGCAACGTAGAAAAATATGCATTGGAAGGCATTTTAATGACTGGCATTGAGGTTTACTTGCGATAATGCTAAATAAACCAAAATGCTGTGGATCATAAAATCTCACCGTAAATATGAGTCGACAGACAACTGAGTTATCACTTGGAGAAACATGTCCCATAATGGGAGGGAAAGCATTTAAAATAATAGCATACTGGGGAAATAAGTGGTAGGAATATGGAAAGAAAGGGAAAGGATACAGAGCTCTGGACATAAAGGGAAAAGCTTCAAAATTCATTTCCCACTTGACTGCACAATTCACATTTGCACCTGCTGGTTTATTGACCATTCTTTGCCCCACATAATCAATGTCTTGTTTGTTATAATTACACTTGATAAAAGAAATGCTTAATAATGTTTGACCAGTAAAACACCCTTGGAAAAAAATACGCCCCTTAAGAACACCCTGTTAAGAAATAACATACATTTCTTACTATTGCTACACCAGCATGAAAACAAAAATAAAACTATTTGCTCCCAATAAATGTAGTTCCGAGTGACTAATTACAGCCTAATAGCTTTTCAATTAGTAAGTGAGCAACAGAGCTGCTATTTACATTCTCAGCCCAACCTTGAGAGAATTAATGCAATAAATACTGAAATGGACCCCATAGATTGAACATCAAAGCTCGGGTCTTGTCTAGCAAAACATCACATTCTCATCATTTGGAATTCACCTTTATCAGCAATATCAAACACACGCAAAAATTTCCTTTTCAGACTCTTACAAAACTCCCCCCCTTTATATTAAAGAGGCAGTATGTTTGACATGTACACCAAATACACACTTTGTTACATAGTTCTTCCGTTACGGTGAAGTGGCCTTTTCAGTCACTGATATTATTACATGGCCAAACTATGCTAGTCAGAACAGGCAGGTGGCAGCGTGTGTGCCCTCAGGCAGCACACGGACTAGAGAAAAGTTCTGAGAATCTTTGAACGTGGCACCACACACCAGTACCAATCCATGCAAGACTGTGAGAGACAGAGCTGTCAGAACTGATTCACCATGCAAAAACCATCCAGTCATAGGCAGGCTTCTGGCTATAAACAGTGTGTTTATCACAGACGGATGACTGATGACTCGTTCAGATTAGCGGTGGGCCTCAGCTGATGCTGAATTGTGTACAATGTGTGTCTTGTCATACCCTGTCAGGGATGTGGTATGTAAGCTGATGGCCTAACAATCACACACCTGGGACGTAAATAAAAAACTGATTGCAATTGCCTAAAGGACACAAAAAGTGAATACTATAGGATTGGAGAAGAGGGAAAAAAAAAAGTGATGATGAACATAATGATGAATCCTGGTTCCAGCTGTTTCATGCTGATAGGCAGACTGGGATATGATGAAAACAGCATGAATCCACAGCCATCCTGCTGGGTGTCAACAATGCAGGCTGATGGTGGTGCTGCTGGTGTGATTGTGTGGAGTGTGTTTTCATGGTACAAACTGGCTTTCTCAATACAATCAAAACACAACAGGAAGTCTGCACATCACTGCCAATAACAGTGTCTTCAGCTGGATAAGGCTCCTCGTTTGGCCAGGACTGGCTCATGGATCGTGACTGTTAATTCTTCCTGCTGTGGCCTGTCTAGTCACCAGTTCTCAGACCAATAGAGCATCCGTGGAATGAGGTGGAATAAGCTGCTTTGAGGAAAGGTCCATCACTATGTTATCCACAAGAACAGTGGGAAGTACAGGACCCAGCATGGGCCAACAACCCTGTGGTACATTCTGCACAAGGCCTAACAGATTGAGGATGTTCTGAAGGCAGTGGGAGCAACTTACTGCTACATATACCTCCACCTCAAAAAGGGAAAACGGGAGCATAGTGTGCATATTTCAAATAAATTTGCACAAAGCTTCAAGTATTTCTCCTTCCATGCTTTACCCAGTTAGTGTTTAATAATTAAACAACTGTTGGAAGTTATGCAATTTATATACCGAGTTTACTAATTTACCACACAATGCAAGTATGCAACAAAATTATGAAATAAAACTGTTGCTAAATGTATCTGCAGTCTTTTGAGTATATAATAATAGCTATTTTGTATGCCAGTGTTAGTCATAATAGCAAGGCTGTAAAGGGAATCCCACCATGTAAAGGCAACTCCTGAATTCTGGCATTTTAATCAGGTAGCACAAGAAACTGAACATCAGACAAAAGGCTTAAAAATGACATTCACAATGAAAGAATTTAAATAAACATTTCTCATTTAAGTGAAGCACCAATCTACAATAAAGCTAATTGCATGAAGAGTTCATCCATTCATACATCCATCCATCCATCTTAGGGCTTATCCTGGTCAGGGTCCTGGAGACACAATACCAGGCCAACGTAGGCCACGTGCACGCTCGCACTCACACACATGATCACACACTATGGATTAGATAGACACCAGTCAGAAGGAAACCCATGAGACACCAGGAGGACATGCAATCTCCAGAGTTCCCAGCCTAGGAGATGTCAGTGCTACCCAACTGAGCCACCAAGAGATGGTCTTAAAAAGTCTGTCTTCTTAAAAGTCAAAATCCTGCCTCCTTTGAATTACAAACAGTCATGCATTTTAGGAAGCAAATGGTTAAAACTCTGTAAAAGTTGGCATCACACATCATAGACAGTTTATATACATTTGCCTTTAATATCACATAAGCAGAACTCTAAGTGTAATAAACAAGGCAAGTTTAGCACTGACCATCTGGCTTTTTAAAGCTCCTGGGACAGACATGCAAACCACTGGCACAGAGACTACTGATGGACATAGGAGTAAAATAATAAAGGCAGTAATACAGAAAATGTGTTTAGCATCACAGGACGTTCAGCTTTTGTAGCGTGAAAAAGGGGGACACCAGCACTGAGCTGGTTCATTCCAGCATTCCTACATACTGCTGTGTTCAGCTTTTGTTTAGACGGTTACCGTGATCCACGGCCCCACAGACCCATTAGGTGACAAAGTATGCATCGTTAATCTTTTCTTATTTTCCAAAATGGTAAATTTTGGACTTGTTACTTCACCTTCTTGCTTTCTCTAGTCATTAAACCTCTTGTCCGATTACAGCTACACTTCATGTGGTTATACACCGGCTTTTGCACAACGGTGCTCAGACTTGTCAAAAGTGACAGTCGCTACAGGGATGATATGGACAGTTTGCCTCTGGTCAAGGTGTTAGAGCATCTCAACACTGTGCGAGAGAGGAAAACAGCAGGCTGACCTCACCATTCAACTGCAGTAAAAGACCACAGGTGTCATCACTGAGAAAAGTGCCACCTCTCCGTAAGTCCCGGGTGCACTGGAAGCTCTCGCCTGTCATACCAATGCTGCTTCGGATCCAAATACGTAGACCTCGGAACAGCATGCAAAAGTTTGTGTGTATGGTCCAGAGGACAGCTACTGTGTCAAAAAAAACCATACAAAATACACCTGACAAAAATGTACATATGTAATAAATTCGTCAAGGTTGCTAGCTAGAGGCTCATCATCAGTATCGCAGCAGTGCTAACTTGACGGGTTAACATTAGGCTGCGAGCAACCTGAGTATATTTTAATTCATAGCACAAGATTTTGTGAAGCTGGAACTTCCTGGAAACCTGACTGGCCTATCAACAGCATGTCAACTCTGTAGACTGCCTTTAAATGTTTTTTTTTTTTTTTTTTTCAAACTGAAGCAGGCGAACCCACTTACGGAAGCCAGGGTAGGGCAGAATGGTTCTTTTGTAAGCACTGGCCCCAGTGGGCCATTAGAGTGTGTGATTAGCTGGCCCAGCAGTCTTAGACACAGAACCAGAGCAGAGGGCAAGTGTTAATGCTGAGTACTCTAACTGGAATTCAAATGGAACCTTTACCACAGCCCCCATAATCTTTACCCGTATTCTAACCGACTTAAGGCCAGGTGTAGAGATGGCAAAAATGCCAAATTTTACATTTTGTTTT
This sequence comes from Gymnarchus niloticus, assembly GCA_009936485.2. Classification (NCBI taxonomy): domain Eukaryota; kingdom Metazoa; phylum Chordata; class Actinopteri; order Osteoglossiformes; family Gymnarchidae; genus Gymnarchus; species Gymnarchus niloticus. The sequence continues at coordinate 18,109,030 of JAACJT020000030.1, read as the reverse complement.
TCCCCCCAGTGATAAACGTATAACATCAGCTCCATTTATCTCACCAGCTAAAATATGGCACAGTATTTCATTTTTTATTCAGTAGACGTAAACCTTTAAGTTTATAAGAAAATGCTGTAGTGAATGTTAGAAGAACATAGCGCCTAGGCCAGAGCTCCAGACAGCCACAAAATGACAGCACTTACATAAATGCTTGAAAAAGACCACTTCAGTCAAGTGGAATAAAATCTGACAGTGTCTTAAATTGCTGCTGCATGGAGGGAAATACAGCAATTGGGAAAATCATTAGCAATTAATCTCCTTTAATAAGCACATTATTATTGTCTGTCTGTGGGATGATGACGAGTGTGGAATAATCCATGCTTTATGTTTCCACCCCCAAATACTTGGAGTAAACTACAAAAATTGTAACAGATTAGCTGTCTCCCAGCAAACCGACCACGGAAAACTGCGTTTAGTGTTTTAGTGCCTTCACCAGCACAAAAATGCCATTTGTCACAATGGGCGAAAAGTACAAAATTTTGCTGATGGTCTGTTGGAAGCGGAGCCATTTTCAGGTAAGAAATAACGGCATTCACTGTGATCACACATAAGATCCATTAATCTTACAGCCTTGAAAGGAGGGAGGCCAAAACAAATAGATAGAGCACCAGTCTTGGAGGAGTACGGGCTACGATTCGCTGAACACTCAAGTTGAGCAGGTCGCACTGTGGGTGGATGGACTGTTGGATCCCGACGCTGTTCTTCTCACCTGCTAAAAAGCAGTAATCAAACTGCAAATTAACATGAAGTGTTACATTTAGGAAAGCGTCCAGTTTGCACCCTCTGCGTTTTTACATTACATGCTGCCTCTGACACTGATCGCTGGCCAGCAGGGGGCAATTTTCTTTGTTAGTTTAGTGTGTTCCTCCGTTAACCTCAAATATGATGAAGAGAGGGCCCTCTGTAGAAGTGTCCAACAGCAGAGACTAAACACAGGACTCTTGAGTATAGTGGTTTTCCGTGCCTTTGACATGACCACCTGTGCTTTGACTGCACGAACATGAAGGAATCCTGTTGTGCGGGGGAAATAAAAACGGAAATCATAAAACGTGCTTCTTTCACAGATGCATATTGCAGGCCTATGTATATGCTCTGTGACGCAAAGCAATTAAGTCATCTAACATGATGATGAAAGTTCACAGTAATTCCTCAGTAAGGTCACTTGTTTAGCTGAAAATCCGGGTATGAATTAAAGGAGGTCAAACAGAGGTTCAAGAAAGCTGGTGCATTAACTTACTAATTGTATGCCAGGAATGCATTCAAAACAGCAGTATCTCCTAATTCCTCACAATGCATTTTAATGCACCTTCATTGTTCCATTTGCTTTAATATGATCCATGAAAAAAATGCATTGTTTATATGGCATTACATTGCCAGGAAAAATTTTTACAGACAAGAAAAAAACTGACTGAAAAATCCTAGAGCAGATGAAAAGGGAATCTCTCAAATAAAAATCATGGCTGAATATATGTTCCTTAGGATTAAAACTGATGGTTTGTTTACATTCTCTCGCTGCTTCAGCAAGGTACTCTGTAGTGGCACTGAAGGAGTCGCTCAGAGGCACTGAACACGTGCTGAGAAGCCTGAAGACAAAAACACAACTGCCATTTCAGAGTGAGGAGGCTTAAATGCAGAAAGCTGTCAAACAGTCCCAGGAGACACAGATGTATGTAGAAAGGGCTGATTGCTCTCCTTATCCAGTTTGGCTGCAGGGACATCAGGTGCACACAAAAAGCATTTATTCAAATTTTTGTACACATGATCTTCAAATACTTCAAACACAGAAACAATGTGGGTATTTCTTAAAGAACGCTTCTTAAGGAAGCCTTGTGTCACTTGTGTTTCCTAAAGTTCTGCAATTCTACAGGGTTTAAGTGACACTTTCAATAAGAGACAGATCTTGCTTTGCTTACTGACACAACTATTCAACAAATCAGTGAAGTGCACACCAAACTCCAGCAGTGTTTAACAAGCCTAAGGGAGCCCGTCTGCTTTACCATCAGAATGATTGTTCATCAGGCACCAGATTCTTGGGTATATTTGTAAGCAAAATGATACAAATATCAATGTCCAGTTCATTTTGAATTATTATACCTATGCATGCTTCTAGGTCTCAGTCTGAGATGCATTTAAAAAAAAGTTTAGCGTTCATAAAAATCCCCAATGTTGAAAAGCATGTTGGGCAAGGAGGATGTAATTAGCAAACTGATCCACTGACAGGAGAAACGACGCGTCAAACCCCATAGTCAACAGTACTGCACAACTGACATGATGAATGTGCTGGCATTTGGATCAGGTAGCAGACATTAAATACATTCTGACACCACCTCATCGTCACAACCCAACATAGAGAAGAATGCTGTAAAATTCAACCTGCTCCTAATATCACTGAGGTTTCTAGACGATATTTTACCAGCAATCATCAACAAATAATTGTCATTTTTATGTATGACCATATAGAAAGGTTTAAACTGGACTTTTAAAAAGCCAATCAGAAATGATCCAGCATAATTTTATTTTTATACCACTACATCAGTAATGCGAGTTCTTTAAAATGAAAATATCCATTCATTTAAATGATAAGTGCCTAATGAAAGATCTTTGCATCAACTGTAAATGAACCCTGATAAATCATGACTCATTACTCCACTCAGCAAATAAAAAGATTAACTTTCAGGTGTGGTCTTAAATATAATGATCCCACACTTCAGCCACGTGCATCGAGGTGATGAAATTATATGTTCATTTAAAACCCAGAGTGCTACAATTCTCCCTTTACCAGAGAAAACCCCAGCTATGATGCTCATCTTGCCACAAGCAAACCTCACTCTGCCCCTGCTGTTAAATCATATCATATCAACAGGTTATTGGCTTTAAGGTTTTATGTAGCTTCCTGTTTATGTCATTTGCATGTGCTGACTTCGAAACCACACAAGCTATATAGTCCAATGAAGTCATCATTTGCATTACAAGTCTGCCAATATCTTACACAGATGAGATGTAATTGATAACTAAACTTCAAACTTTAAGTTTTCATTTTAGCGAAACAGTGCCAAGTTCTGCTTTTACTGACATTTGTCATAAATCGACTGCAATTTCATCAGTAAGAGAGAGCCTGTCAGGCTCACTCACTCCATCTGTTTTCCATGTATGCTCAAAGCTTTGCAGAGCACACTGAAGACTTGTGGGAAACGGATTGATCTATATAAGCACACCATGCTATAATTGTTTACTCCCCAATAAAAAACACAAATTAACTACTGGGAAAATCTTGAGCAGGATGGGCCTTAGAGATAGGGTCCTCATTTTCTATAAGGAAATGTAAGTTTACAGGAAAGCGTGAACATGACAAAAATGAGACATTCATAAAGGACTACACTTTCCATTTATATTCAGGGTAGAGAAAAAAAAAATCATGAAACAAGTGACCTTCAACTAATCATAATTAGTATATTTTAAGATCCAACTCCAAACAATCAAAGTGTTACACATAAGTTAAATATTACAACTAAAGTAACAATATTCATACTCTTTGTACCATCTCTGAACCACCAAAATAATCATGACAGGTGCTAGATTTAACACACACACACTTTGTTTATATTGTTTACTAATCTTCAATTACACCATCACGATGCTGCTTTTAAACTACAAAAGGGGGTGTCAGTTGATTTTCTCCTCCATAAATCAGTTTTTGGGGCAGGGAGTCAGGACAGGATTAGTAATGAGAGATGGTTAAATGACAGAATAGAAGCATAACCGCCTATATTAGCTGACAATGTATTCCATTTCATTTGCACATAAAACAGTGTGTTGAAGCCCCTCCTCCCCCATACTGCACTGCCAAGAAAAGATCAGAGGCAGGACTCTCTCCATGATCTATTTTAGGTACTTATCTCCTTTTTTAAACACAAAAGTCAAGCAATTAGCCTTTAAAGGGACTGTGATGAAGAATTCTGCCTTTTCTGTTCTCGTGCTTCCTCAAAGGTTTTTATACAGTATTATGCCCAAATAAAGACTGGGTTTTCAGTCAGCACACATCATGGGATAACTATGCAGTTCACTCAGCTTAGCCTGTCCCTTCTTAACAGGACTAAGGTAAGTCACACTTACACCCAATAAGCCAGTTATCCCCACTATTCATCTGAAAGTCACTCTAGTCTTTATATGTAGTGACAACTTTCCAGATGCAGGCAAAATGCAGTGACAGATAATTTAAAAAAAAAATAAAAGGCCACCCAGATATTTAACCTGCAAAAATCAAATTTTTAATATTGTCACAATCATAAAAGCAGCAAGGTCTTATATTCCAAGGCAGCTAAAATCTATTTGGTAGCTGTGCACTTAAGAGGCAGCTTGATCTCCAAGACTGTTGCCCTAAAGTAATGAAAGGTACAAGTATTTTAAAGTTCATTGAGAAGCTTTATTCCTTTATCTGTCCAGGAAAGTATAGCCACTTCATTTTGCCTTGATTTTTTTGGTCAAAGGCACACACTGGTCAAGATTTCCTCATAACCACGTCATTCAAATTTCTTTTTGAGCAATATGAATATAACTTTTAGCGCACAATGTCAAACATCACTAAATACAAGACTGTGTCACCGTAAACGTTTTCCATTAATTGCCCAGAAACTGACCCAGGTGGAAAAGATAAATACCGATAAAACCCTGAATGCAAAGCATTGCGTTATACAGTGAATAATGAGAGCACTTCTGTTGGAAGAGGGGTTGAAATACTATGATATGTAAGATATCGACACACCTTAGTGAATTATCTGAAAGAATCACGTGAATAACGGGATGAGTCACGTGAAAAGCAGAGGTGAGCTTCCAGGAAGACTTGCAACCAGACAGACAAGTTAATTCACTATGCATAAAACACACTATTTCAGCAAAACAAGCCTGCCTGTCTAAACTAACGACAGGTGCAACACTTTAAGATTTGTTGAAAAGTTTTTAAACTAGCTTTATAAAGTGTTAAAATATATTAAGAGAGAGCAAAGAAGAAACTGTTTTCCTTTCAGGTTTTAACTTTGCCTTCCATTATCTTGTTTTTGCCTTTTTTCCTCTCTTATAGCCACATGTGGCATTTTCAATTTGACCCATTTTCAGAAACACAGGACGGATGGTTCTTAACAGTTCCCAGTACAGCACTAGACCTTTTGCCTATTTGCTCGTTTGCATCTAATGATGAAATAAATAGAACACAATCATTTCTTTCATGCAAATGGGAGACTATTATTACCAACGCAAATATTATTGTTTAAGCAAATTGTATCTGATGCCTCTGGGTATTACATGGTAATTCTGCTGGGTAGGCCTCCCTCGACCAGTGCATATTTATACAGCCCCACTCGTATCCATGGTCCAGAAAATGCTCTTCATTAGTGCATCTCCCTGTCCACACAAAGATATAATTTGGGAATGAGGTTTAATAAACAGTAACCACCATAACCTGAAAATGAAAGCACCTAGTGACCAGCCACCAAACTGAATATGGGATTACAGGGAAACAGCTTCTCATGTCATTTATTGCGGTATTAAATTTGGCGCTGAGGAAACCTCTTGCTGGGACAAGTGTCTGGATCCAGCATACCACATCTCAGTGAAAAAGGCTGGAATACAATGCAGTAGCTAACCTCTGATGGCTCTGATGAGATGAACAAATACAACGGTTATATTTCAGCGAAAACTACTATAGGGACAGGAAAAGAGGGAAAGTAAACAGAAAACGAGAAAACTTTGCGAAAAGCAAGTGAAGGTCAGCAGAATCACCCTAAATTAACAAGATGCATAAATTAATTGATAGACTGCACTCCACTATATACCAAATTAACTTTTTTGACTCAATCTAAAGCTAGGTTACTTATGAAATTTTCCTTCCATAAAACATAAACGGAAGACAGCATATCCGGTAAATGTGCAGCTGAGTTTACGGCAATATGTAGCAACCTAATGAGGCATTCAGCCTGAGGACACTTGGTGCCTGCCCTCCCAGGAAGCAGGGAGACACATGCACGGATCTGATTAAAACCTGTCTCACAGGGATCTCCTGTCAAAGACCACCAGCTCTCATCAGGCCTTCTGGAACACCAGGCCAGCAGTTAGCGCTGTCCGAACCCTGCTGCAAGGTGCAAATGTAGCCGGTGGTGGCAGCAGTGCAGACGACACCAGAGCCGAGCTCATGTATGCCGCCTGTTGCCGGTCGTGCTGGACTGTCTGAGGAGGGAGGGAGGACAATGATGGCCGCTCTCTTCATTTATACACTGCACGTCCACTCCTTTCAAACCTGCTGCTGCCTTTAACAACAGTAGCTGTCACCATGGAAACAAAGCATTGCAAAAAATTGCTTTTTGAACCATAGCACTGATCTCAGATTAGCCACATAATAATAAACAATTTGAATATTTTAAGTACTGTTTTTGCCATACTATTACATTTGATTAGATTTAATAGCACTGCATTCTCTTTATGCATGTGCATCTTTCAGCACGGATTTATGTCACCATCTCTTTCTATGATCCCATGTCACTGCTATTACCATATTCAGTTCAATCTCGTTCCTTCACCTGACTACAAATAATGCCAATTTCGATTCAGTGTAAAAACCAATCTGATACCTATAACAGGTGCGGAAGTTCCTTTGAATAACTCACACTGAAAGGGAATGGGTTTTTTTTTCCTTCTCACACAATAGTTAGAAAGGTAATATTAGTTTGCAGAATGTGAGAGGGCTCACATTGTTGCACAATGCAACAACGAGAAGCATAAATTCCAATTAATAATCTGGTTTTGCTTTAATCACCGCAAAGTAACTCCAAAGATTTTAACTTGGTTTTTGGGAACAGAACAGTCCACAGTGTTAGCATCTATGGTACGGTATGCTGTGCTGTGAAAGGAGATCAGTCATGTCACAACAACGCCATGGGAAAACTACGCAATTCATCAGTCTTGCTTATTATTTCATTGGCAGTTTTGCCGATAAAATCTCTCTTTATAGGGACATGTGCCTATTAAACAGCAATGGTGTGGAATCAACAGAAGGCAAAGCAATCAGAGATGACTTGGCCAGCAGACGCCTGGCCTCATTCTGCATTTCTCTTTTCCAGCCGCCCTGTTGCTAGCTTCACCCTGCATGACGGACAGGCCGTTTCTCTAGAAGCCACATACAAAAGCAGACACGCTGCGCAGATGTTGTATCATGACATAACCATCTGAAAAACAGCAACAGGGCACACAGACCCAGAAAATACTGCATTGTCAAACGTAATCCTTTAGTCCAGACCATTTCCACTGATGAACCCGGCATAGCTTTGTCCCTCAGACAGCACCCTATGTGGTTTCATCACCATCATCATCATCATCATCATCAGGCACTCATACAACACGATGCTGCACTAACAGCACCTTACCTTGTTCTCAGTAGATTTTTTTTATGTAGTATAAAATGACAGCTTTTGCAAATCCATGTCAAACATGATAATACCATCCAAGTCGGCAGTCACTCATTTTGAAGATGACCTGCTCCACACTTAAATGAGGCAGCTGTGGGGAGCAATATTTGATGGACAAATGTGACAGTGCTGTTCCTACAGGTAAGAGTTATGTAAAAACCAATTTGACAGATCACGTCACACCATTTAAGAAAACTGGAGGCACATCTCAATGAGCGCAGCGGTCTCACTCAATTTGCAGCTGATTTCATGTTAACGGTAATTTGTCCAACATGAAGAGCAATGACGAAAATTCAGGAATATAGCAAAAGATGTCCCATACAAAATGGAAGGTCAATTATATTTAGCAAAGAGAACCCTTTTACTACAAAGGCGATAATAGCTTGTCACGTCTTTAATAATGAAGTTATATTTGAATGGCCATAAGGATTTCTGTATGTTGATATAAGCACCAGTATAAAAGGAGGTGTTTCAGAGACGGCACCTCTCACATTACATCCACATATTTTTCCATGTGGCATTCAGAAAACTGCCGTGTGCCTAAAATTCAATTTTGACTTTTAATCTGCTCGTATTATTATTTTGTAGGAGGAAGTGCTTTTTTTCTAGAAATGGTTTATTACTACACACATCAACTAAGGTTATAGAATGTACACATACATTTTTCAAAAGCCAAATTCACGTAGTTAATGTGTGTTATTCCATTTATTACCTGTTGTAATCTTCAAATCTTAGACTAAGTCTTCAACACAAAAGGAGATATCGGTTTCTCTAGGTCCATGTACCAGCAGTCTTTAGTGCCAGGCTTTGCAGAAATCAGAAAAAGTCACATGATTACATTACCTTTGCAATAATATCCTGCTCTATTTATGCATTTCGATGTAGAATGTCCAACTGGCAGGAACAGGTCAAAAACCAAACATCAGTCACCTGGTTTTTCTGGTGGAACATTAAAACTGCAAAGAGCACAAAAAAAAGACTAAGTCCTCTTGACTGTCCACATGTGAAATCACCGATCGCTAGATTGTGAGTCATACAATACTGAGCTACAGCAGATGCTCTCCTCAGTCATGCTGAAAACATAAACACTTCCCATTCTCCATTAAAAGCACCCTGCATTACACTGTTCTTCACTAGATTTTAATTTTTGTTTTTCTTTTTCCTCTTCTGTAATGCTCCCTTAAAATGGACAGAAGTTTGCTGTAATAATCTGTCACTCTAATGAAAAGCACACAGGCCGTATGTGATGTGTGGAAGATGTATTGTAGAAAAATACAAATACATCAAAAGTTTTGACAGTCAAACTTGGAGAACAATGACATGACACATCAATTAACACACTTTGGAAGACAGATGCTGCTTCACATTGCAAATGGACTCGGTAAGACAACGCTGAGCGACCGGCTTCTACAGATGATGATACACCGGACTATACACATCATTTATACATAGACTGAACACCCAGATTAAGTTAATCTAATCTAGGCAGACTGATAAACATATTTCAGACATTTGCACTCAAACCGCTAAGAAAGCCTGCATAACGTCTAAGGAAAACTATACTAAGAATCCAAAGGCAGAAGCTTTACCTTCCCTTTCAATCTGTTCCCATACCAATCCGTCACCACATGATCCAGAAAGCTCCCGCCGAAACAATTTTAAGTGCAGGCACTGTGACGGGGACAAGTAATAATGGTGCAATAACACCTACATTTATCCATGCTGTAGTCTCTCAACTCCAAAGAAAATCCTGCTGACAAACCTGTGCTCTTCCATGTGCTTTGCTGTGTCTCTGTGCTTCCATTTTAAATGCAGCTCTGTCACTATGGCCCCAATGCATTCAGAAACTGCATCCCTATACTCATCTCATAAGCTTAATTGTATCTCTCTGCTTCTGTTGTAGACTTAACTGTGTCCCTGTGCTCATTATTAGTTTTAATAGTGTCCATGTACTGCCACTGCATAGTTTATACGTCCTTGTCCTCAGACTCTATTGCTGTACTCACGACACGGCTAAACGTCCTCCTCAAAGACACAGCCATTCCTAGAAGGTGGCTCTTTGCCTTTGAACTAGAAGGTGACAGCTTGTGACGCTAATGCTTGTAATGATCCCAACACTCATCTTTTTGACATGCATTGCTAGCCCACAGAAACTACACAAAGATCAGTTACACACAGTGCAGTAAAGCAGTATTCATTCTACTTTTAAGTCTACTTCCAGTACAAAAGCTTCCTTCTAGGACCATTACTGAGTCTTGGTTCACACGCGAGTTACTAACAGAATTCATTTAAATCACTGGTGTCTGGCAGTACACCAAAGTTTTCAGTGACGGGGGCTAAAAGGTCACATACCTAATCGTGTCACACAGAATAGTAAGTCCTGACATAATTACTCAAAAAGGGCAGTAAGAAGACTCATAAAAGATCATTTTCCACCTCTGCTTGCTAAGTTAGTATTTCAATTGAATCTAATCCTGTTGATATAAACTCACACTGATGTACTAATGTAGTCATTGAAAGGAATTATTTCAGCAAATGCTGCTTTTTTGGATTATGAAAATATAGAGATAGGAGGTGATAACACCGGATGCAGGCCGAGCGTTTTCCTTGATTTCCTTCACAGGTACGACCTTCCTTTCTTCCTTCCTTCCTTCCTTTCCTTAGCTGGCCATTTGGAGGAGCACTCTCCTGGTTGAGAACTCTCTTGATTGCATAAAAAATGACTTGGTTTTATTCTATAAAAGAGCAACAGAACCTGCCCAACACTTTGGCGATCGGCATGTAAAGAGAATACTGAAGGTTATATTGGAAAAGATCACTCAGTAATACCAAATACTCTATATGACCAGGAACACAAGAAATGGCATGAATGAAAAGGCACAAGCATGATGGCAAAAAAAAATACAAATTAAAAACTAAAATTTTATGGATTACAATTATGCTTCACATTGTTACCTTGCCCTTGTGAATTCCACATGGATGAAAGAGGTTGCTAAAGGCCATTCCATTAAAACTGAGATAAGCTTTGTTCAGTCATTTCTGGCAATAATTCAAATATTTCAAAGTGCAGATCTCTTAACAGACTTACCTTTCCAAGGGAGGACATGCAGGACAAAGAGTGCAACCCTGGAGGTCAATTACTCAGGGATAAAAGACACTTGTGGCAGAATCCAATTAAAGAAGCAAGGAGTGACAAACACCAAACACAGTTTCACTAAGAAATATATCATGCAGCTGTATCTTCCTGCTCTGACTGAAAGCCTCATATTCAATAAATCAACAAGTTATTCGCGTGTGACAAAAGATTTGTTTACAGTAAAATAATTGTACTGGTGATGACACATCATGCCAAAGACCAAAAAAAAAAATCCTGCAGCTGGTGGGAAAAATGCATCATAATTGTAATTGCGCAGATGCATGACAGAAAAAAAAAAAAAAAGCCAAGCAGTCCAACAGAAAAATTTGAAAAGCTGCAGCCTGGTTAGCTAGCAAAAGCAGCGGTGTTTGACCCAGCAATCATCCCCAGGAAGTCATCCTCCCCTCTGAGAAGCCACCCACCATCTTGAATACACTGTGCCCTTCATTTATTTCTTGCCGTTGGACATCTGAGTACAACACACAATGACAGTCTTGTCATTGTGATGGATCATATATATTCTCCAACTTAATATTAGACATCCCAGAATTCCTTACAAGTCAACCCAGAATAGAATGCTTCTCTTGCTATCAGTGCCATCCTTGATGTGGGGTGATAAATGTATACAAACTTATTAATATACACTACACAAGAGGACTGTGCAGTCAAGGTAATAACTGGAGATCTGGGCATCCCCATTGACACTAGAACAAGTTCTACTCATCAAGCACTAATAAAACTGCTACAATTTACATATTCCTAAATAAAGCTAGGGAATTGAATTCAATATTGTTACACAGACAATGTATAGCCTTGCATGAAAATACATAACTATTTAACAGCTTGCCTGCCACTTTCTAAGTATAATGTATTAAATTGTATTTATCAAGATCAGCTATGGTTTACGGTACTCTTAGAGTGAAAATCATTCCATTATAAGGAAGCACACAGCATGCATGTCACATTGATGTTAATCATCCATAGTACAACATTTGAATTCTGTTGTACACGTTGGAGTAAGGCTTGAAAATCTAATTCTTCTTCTCAGCTGTCACTGTTATTGTCAAGCAACGGTTGTCATCTGTAAGATTATTCAAATTTATGAGGCAAACATGAGTCAAACAGAAATATAAAATAATTTTGATGGCCAGGGGGTGGGGGGTGTGAGTTGTCAGCATAGGCATACAGCATTCAGACAAAGCTGGAAAAAGCTAAATCGTTAGTTTGTTATTCAGGGGAACCAGGGCGAGTTAGACGGCAAATGTTCACTTGTTTAAATTAAACACACATCCAATCAATTTTACCATGGTTACAAGACTTCAAAACAGGCCGCTGAGAACTTGGACTGAGGCTTTGCCGGGCATCTGTAAAATGCGTTGAACAAAAGACACAACACAAATCATGTCAGGGTAGGATAAGGCAATGTGTTTCTCGGACAGTGCTCCCAGCCTTTCAGTCAGCACCCTGCTATTGCATTGCATGTGTTCATAATTACACACAAGTCTTTAGATAACAAGCAAAATCAGGGCTCCATAAAAGACAATGTGGAGGCCGAATAAGCCAAATACTCATTCATGCCAAGCCATTCGGGTTACCGTGGCCTCGCAGCATCAGTTTACTAACTGATTTCCATCGAAAATAAGCATCTATGTGACATTCGTCATGCTGGCCATGGGGTAATATGGTGGCCCTCTGGGACTATTGGGACTTTCATCCCAAAGCATATATTTAATGTAATGTTTATTATTTGGACAAGGAGAGGCAAGAATGGTGATCAAAGGATTCCGTGCGAGTAGGCGGCTCACCTCTTGGCCTGGGTGGTCTCTTCCTCCGGTCTCTAAATGCAGCACCAGACTGCAGGGCCTCAAGCAGGCTATCCATCACTCCTGTCTCCTCATTTTCTAAAAGGGCCAGAAAAAAAAATATCAGGGGAAATACTATTAGCCATTACCATTTCTATGGCAGTATCTAAACCGATAGTTAGAATGCAGTCACTGTTGTCATCATAATTAAACATGCTCACATTTATATCATAAAAATCCCAAACTAGAAGACTTTATTTTTAGTGTCTTAACTATCCAATAAAACGGGCTGAAGCTCAGCCAAGTAACCTTGGCCATTATCTTGGAAAATGTACGTATTTTAACCAACAATGCCAATATGCTCTGCTCAGATAATTCAGCAGGCTACAGGATGCTTATTTAAATGGACCTTGTTTTCATTCAGGATACCAGTTATGATGACTCATTTTGAACGAAAGAAATTCATTTTTCAAATAAAATGTTATCACAAGAACAACATGACTTTCCAAGATAACTTGAAGCCTTTTCCTGTGTGACCTGGCGTAATGTCTAAATATTAAAATTAAGGGGTTTATACAATTTATTTAAGTGATTGTGATGTGGAACTTCTCAAGGAAAAACGAGTTCAGTTGTGATGTCATAGGCCACACATACAGAAAGGGACCTGATGGCCCGGCATCAATACCCAACCTCACTGATGCTGTAATCCCACCAGCCAGGATCAATGTCTAAATATTACAAAATTTCCAACATCTAATGAAGAGTAGAGGCTATTATAGCAGCAAAGGGAGGACCAGCTTCCTATTTTTACCTTTGGATTTAAAATTTATTACTCAAAACTAGCAACCTTGACTTACATAAAGGATATAAAGAGAATGTCCTCTGATAAAACATTTTAAAGTTTTAATAAATATGTTTATATTTTATATATTTTAGTGTCAAGAAAAACATAGTTAAGGTGATTATATTTATACATCAAGGGCTTAGCAAATGTGCTCAGGTAAATGTTTGTTCCTTCTTTTTCTTATCAGAGCACAACTACTATGCAAAATCTATACATGAATTAAAAGAAAAATATCATTGTGGTAAGATTTTTTGCTCTCCTAGTCTGATTGCTATCTTAGGTGTCAAAATATGGTGTAAAACTATGAACTGATAACAAGGAGCCTTGTTCACCAGAAGAAAACTGATGAGCCACACTGTCAACAGATGATTGTGTTGATTGTGCCATTAAGACAAAGAACCTCCCAATTTACTGAAGAATTACAATACTATAGAATAAACAGGTCCTTGCTTTCAATTTCTGGTGCAGCATAACACAATAAAAAATATGATGCAAAAGAAGACTGCCTGCATACAAGTGAATGCTCCAAAACGCCCTGAACACTGGCAGCTTCATATGTCATATTATTATTTTTACGATAGGAGTACATATAGCTCAGTAAGTCAATCCAATTTTAAACAAGTGTAGGATTACTGTGTAGTGCTTCAGACGTCAAAGAATAGGCATCGGTCACTTGCCTATGATTGCCATGAGTAGTGATGCCACTGCTCGCTAGTACAGTCACAGTTCTGGCACTTGTCTGAAACAGACCGCAGTGGCCGCATCTCAGAAATAACTGGCATGAAACAGCTGTTGACTGGAGACCCGCTATTACTTGACACTGCTTTACTGAGTGTTCAATCAGGCTATTAGGGGGCAGGAGAGAGTTGAAGTGTAATCAAGGACAACTAACTACAGCTTCTCCTGACATATTATGTGAAATAGGAGAGCGTTTTGGGCTGAGGTGGATACCCACTACTGAAAGTGTTCATTATTTAAACCGCAGTTCAAAGCAATAAGCAGCATACAATATAGAAGGTTTCCCCACTTTTAAAATAAAGCGAGTGGTCCCCAGAAAACGAGACCTGATATTCCTATGTGGGATACAGATATTGAGCTGGACAAACCATATAGCTTTCTTACATCTGCTTAAGCACAAATAAGAGCTGGGGGGCTACACATACTAACAGTGGAATTTATAATGTTGAAGTATGTCTGAAGAAATGAGGAATGAACTCCATGCATGAGTATATACATATACAACAACTCTTAAATGTTGACAAAAAACAACCACCACAAGTAGATTAAATATGAAAGCACTGGAATCTTGCAAGCCATGTCTGATCTCACATTGCCAAAACGTTTTGTACTAGGACTGTATTACAAACACCGCTGCTTAATCCTGAATCCGCACTATACATACAGTAGAAAACTGTTAATTACTCAAATGTGATCATCGGCAGGACTACGGCTGAAGCCCAAATGAACTAGTAGGTGCTTCTGGTACAGTCACTAAAAAGACAAATTTTGTTGATTTCTTCTGCAGTTTTCATCTTAATTATTGTTAAATAATATTATTACAGTGCAAATACCCAACATGACACTAATCTACACTTTCAGCCACTTGGATGCCTTGTTAAACTTATCATAATTTCCCCTTAATGTTAATTGTTTTTCATTCGATATGAGGGATGGCTGCCCAATCCAGTCTGCCAAAAAGCAGAGGACAGCTCACAATTGCTGTTCCAGTAAAAATCTCTGTTGCTCTGTGCTTTTTTGAGCAGGGAATCATAAGCTAAATGTTCACTGGAAGAGAACGACAAGAAGTTACAACAGAACAACAACAGAAGTTAGCCTAAAATATATATATAAATGCAATGGCACCAAAATATTTTGCGATTTCTGATACCTATTTTTTTTTTGCTGAAATTAATGGTCTTTAGTTACTAGTTTCTTATATATATTGAACATTGTGAATATAGCAAAACAAAAATAATGGGAAAAGAATTACTGTAGATGCAAAAAAGTTAAATCAACTAGATTAGTATAACTGAGAAACTAAATAATTTGGCATAAAATTAATCAATGGTCTGATTTACAAAAATCTGGTTTGCATTTGCATAAATAAACATGGTAGGCCTGGGGCAAATTCATATGAGTCAAGCAGAGCTCTAAGGAGACCACAGGAGGAGTGCATGAGAACCCTTCAATGATCTTTTCCCTGGCTGTAAGAGATGTGCATTTTAACAAGTCATCATTGATAAAAATATCACAAGATTTTATTCAAAAGGGTCATTTTACCCACACAATTTTTGTAAATGTACACACATTATATGTGTGTGTGTATATATTATATACCTATATACTTGATATGCAACTTCATAGTTTTTAAGGTTCCAAAAAATGCCTACAGTTAAGATGTATTTATTCAATCAAACAATACATTTTAACAAGTATAAATCCACTGCATAGTACTGAAATTTGACCACAGTCAAGCTTTGACGTTTGAAGAGATACGAGAGCGCATGCATTTTGCATAGATACAAGATGCCATTGTTTGATAACAACTGTCCACTGATATTCTTATATAGGCTTGGTTTTAATGAAGTGTTGTAATTCTTTTATTTTATTAAGCTATTAGCTGTGAAGCATTGGCAATTTTGTGTGACTTTGCCGGGTGCTGCATTAAGTTTTATTGCTGTTGTTTCATATCACTACAAATTATTTCAAAAGAACCAGCTGTTAATTGCGAGTGAAAGGTTACATATCTATTTTTAGTGAATAAAACATGAAAAAGCAATTTCTTAATTTAGAAATGTTGTCAGACTTCAAAAGATTATCCGTATAACAGATGTTAACACAATGTGCCATTCATAATTAGTCTCTTGTTTAATGCAATGCTAAGAGACCTACTTCCTAATCTGCATTAAAGAAGGAGTCTTCTTTAACTTGACAATATGGTCAAATCAAAATTAATGATACAGTGTTTGAGGGTGAGTGGAATGAACGCAGACCCACAGGACAATTTCCACGTTGTAACCCCTAGGACCTCACCAAAGGACAAACTTCAGGATTCTCCTCACTGAAATCTAAATAAAGTGCAATGAATACAGAATTCCAAGGCTTTATTGACACATCCTTCGGCACAAATAACTGATGCTCTGCTTTTGCATTCACTCTGTGCCTTGGCTTCACTGTACGAGTCTGAACTGGCCTTCCACTGTAATGCATATACATGCATATGGATAGGCTGATCGTCAGAAATCTATCAGTGTGCCATGTGTCCCTCTACCACACCTTTGGCAGACATCTTAAAAATGTTTGGTCAGCTTATCCATTTTCTTTCAACTGCTCCTGTCAAGGGTCACCACAGTGGATCAACTGTCTCCATCTCCTCCTGTCCTCCGCATCCTGCTCTATCACACCAGCCACCTGCATGTCCTCTCTCACTACATCCATAAACCTCCTCTTTGGCCTTCCTCTTTTCCTCTTGCCT
>JAACJT020000030.1:18071479-18092177 GCA_009936485.2 Gymnarchus niloticus | reverse complement strand
CTCATCATTATAAAGGTTCTCAATGGACAATAATGTACTCGTCATTATAAAGGTTCTCAATGAACAGAATAATGTACCTGTCTTTATAAAGGGTTTCAATGGACAGAATAATGTACCTGTCATTATAAAGGGTCTCAATGGACAGAATAATGTACTTGTCATTATAAAGGGTTTCAATGAACAAAATAATGTACTCGTCATTATAAAGGTTCTCAATGGACAGAATAATGTACCTGTCATTATAAAGGGTCTCAATGGACAGAATAATGTACCTGTCATTATAAAGGGTTTCAATGGACAGAATAATGTACTCTTCATTAGAAAGGTTCTCAATGGACAATAATGTACTCGTCATTATAAAGGTTCTCAATGGACAGAATAATGTACTCATCATTATAAAGCTTCTCAATGGACAGAATAATGTACTTATCATTATAACGGATCTCAGCCAAACTCCGGGAGAAAGCCTTGATTAGAGCAAACCTCTGAACCTACCGCTGAAGCCCCTGCGTTAAAGCTCCCAGTATGTAAAAGTCAAAGTACATTAGAAGACATTATGTAAACAATATAAACAAAATACACATAGACAGACTCTCTTATGTTTAAGGCTAACAGAGTCATTGTCTAGTTTCTTTCTTCCAGATGTCCTCCCTGGGCACTGTGGATTTTGAGACGTCCTGTTCCAGATCGTGATGGTTGTAGAAGAAGTGCTGGAGCTGCTCTTGCTCCATCTCCCAGCTTAAACACGTGGAGCAGAATCCAGCCCGAAGGCTTGTACCACCGACTGCAGGACCTGAACTGCTAGTTTTTGTATGGTAGGCTGAACCTCAAGGATGTGCTGTCCAGACACATGCTGACCAGACATCCTCACTGCCACACATCTGGGTCCTTCTAATCCGCTGCCCCGAAGTGTGCTCTTTCTGGATTTTCTACCATGGAACTTATTTTCATTCCGATAGCAGTAGATCTTTTGACTTGAATCTGTTGCTCTTTGATCTTGAAAGTCAGCTAGGTTCTTTCTCTAAAATTCATACAATATTTCCCTTCAATCTTGGGTCATTTAACCTCCTGCATTCAGGTCCTGGGATATTGCCTTCAATCCCATAGCCTGTAAACTTCTTGATATTGTTGGCAACATCACTCACAGGAACATCAAGCTCGTTGGACATGGTCTTGTAGCCTTTGCATTGCCCAGGATTCTCTAGTACCTTCTTTTGAACTTCCACAGACTGCATTTCCTTCTCTTTTTGCTGTTTAGTATGATATACACAGCAAAAACCCTACATTGAGTACTTATCTCCATTTAATCTGGCTGATTTAATGATCATATGACTGAAGGCATCTGTGATGCTAAAGAAAATCATCTTTTTAAATTATCACTATATAATGCAGTAATTTTTAATTACTTCTAAGGGGTATCACTAATATTATATGGGCCATTTGAATATCTTTGTAGAATAAGCAAATATTAAGCTAATTTCACAGTTATTTTGTTCCATTGCCAATTGAAAAAAGAACATGTTTGGATGCAGAAGATATTTTAACTCCAATTCTTTTTTAGGAATCATGGCACATTATTAATGTTGCAAAGTTCGGTGTGGATCTGAGTGCAGGCACCCAAAACCAGAGAAAGACGGAAACCAAAGGCCTTACTAGGAAACCCAACAATGACAGACATATAAGGCAAGGGCAGCAGGGAGACTCAATGCCAGGGCAAGAGCCAAGATAAAACCGATAGCTTAAACAGGGCAGAGAATGGTGCAATGGGCAACAGGTGAGAAAAATCATTGACAGCAGCTGGGTGAGACGCAGGTGGAAAACACGCAGGAGCCTCCTCTGCTGGAACCAGAGTAAAATGTAAGGCTATATCGATATTTTCAGCCACATTTGAAGGTACCATGTGACAGACTTGGGTCATATCCTGTTTGAACCCCAGCACTGTGCCCAAAGTAGCATTGGATAGGTTCCAGCTCCCCTGTAAACACTGTCAAATTAATCGAATGGTTCTATTTCATATGGTTAAAGACATTACTACAATGAACATGAGTTTGGGCAGGCTCCGAGAGGCGGTGGAGGACAGGGCGGCCTGGCATGCTGTGGTCCATGGAGTCGCAAAGAGTCGGACAAGACTGCGTGACTAAACAACAACAAAGACATTACTAGTTACAGTGGACATTTTATTCACTAAAATATTCAAAAATTATGCTTGTATTACATATTTTGTTTTATACGAAATTACATGTATTTACAGAAATTCACTAATGCATTTCTCATATGTCATTGCTACATAGAGGTTTTCAAAGCTACTCCAATGAAAATACATAGAATATTAATTTATAATTAAAATGTTAAGGTTTTAAACTCACAATATTTGGCAGAGTAAGAAATCCCAGTGTTTAGATTATCACTAAGTAAATATGAAACAATAAATAAGACCACCAAAGAAATAAATACCATATGGTCAATCATATTCGATTTGAACAAACAAAACCAACATAGATTTGATCTTTTTCCCATTCAGGGTGTACCCCAGCTTGGTGTCCTGTTCTTCCTGTGATAGGCTCCTTGCCCACCCCCCATGGATGGATGGATGGTTTGTCAGATTACTGCACGTGTGTCTGTGGCTTATATCCGAAACTCTACCGTCTCTCTCTGAACCAACTTTTATAACTTAAGCGGTGCCAAACCAGGAACATAAAGGCTGCTGCATGTGAATGAAGACTCAGTAGACCTGAGCAGAGTTTTCAGGCTAAACTGCAAGCATCCGGAGTGGAAAGCGTGGATCTGAATCAGTAACGTGGTTATAGCTCCTGGGGTCTCAGTTTGTAGTCCCCCACCCCCCATTCTACTGTTAAATGATTACACTGTGCTGTATTTAACGAGCCATTAAAACTCTGAGGCTTGCTGTAGCTGGG
Organism: Gymnarchus niloticus; assembly: GCA_009936485.2. NCBI lineage: Eukaryota > Metazoa > Chordata > Actinopteri > Osteoglossiformes > Gymnarchidae > Gymnarchus > Gymnarchus niloticus. The sequence goes on along the minus strand of JAACJT020000030.1, from coordinate 18,089,262 downwards.
ATAACGTCTGCAAGCAAGCACATCAATCGATCTTGACTGATATGCTGGCTTCTATACGTAATCCCGTTTAAGAGCTAAGAGATTAAACCCAATGAGGCGCAGGTGATCAGTGTGCCACGTTGGCTTCTTCTACGGTCAAATCGCCACTGATTTAGCGGAGCCTCGGCTTCGTTCATGAAAGGCGCCATTTGACGTGTGAGGCACATTCTAGCTATAGGACGCCGAGAATGGCTCTTCGGGTCGCCGTGTATGTGAGCGGCACTTCCATAGTGTGGCTGCTGCTTCTACACAGTCAGCCTGGAGCTCCGGCTTCCAGGACTCTCCCTGGGGCTCCGCGAGTCCAGACCGCCCGTCCAGGCCCCCTGGCCGGTGTGTCCATGACCTGTTCGAGTAGCGAGCTTCTGCTCAGAGCCGACAGTCGCCTGTACGGCGGGCGGCTGACCCTCGGCCGCAGCTGCCCGAGTAACGGCGTGGACCCGGTCTCTGGCGAGCTGCTCTTCAGGTACCCGCTAACGGCGTGCGGTGGCAGACGCCAGGTGAGCTTGTGCGGCTCGGCTCGGCTCGGGTGCTCGTCTCCGCCCTCCCTGACGATGCCTGTGTGTCGGGCACTGCAGCTGAGACCCGCACACCTGCTGTACCGCTTCGTGCTGCGCCACACTTCCCGGAGAGCCGGCATCCGCAGCTGGGGCCTGGAATGCCGCCTAAATCGGTGACTCGGGCAGCCCTCGTGATACCGCAGCGTCGATGTGCGTGGAGGATGTGTGGGTAACCGGAGCATGTCACCTGTACAGACACCACCACGTCTTCCGAGTGGCAGTGAAACCTACCTGGTTCACACCCACACGCAAGATACTGAGAAGCCAACTGGCAGGATACCAGATACAGCAAATGAACGGTAACTGGCTTTAAAATTGTATCCCTAGTGAAATTCTACTTTACAACGCTACTTTCTGGAGTTCTAGGTTGTTCAGCTTCTCGGGGTTTTAGTGGGAAATGAGTTTGGCTCAAGGCAAATTGATGTGTATTTAACTTTGTGTACCCATAAATGTGCTGGACTGCTGTTTTGGACCAATGACTGTAACAGTTCACATTTCAGCTGACTGGACTGCACGCCATCCATCTGACACTTACTCCCTTGGTCAGAGGGTCAACCTGCAGATTTCCACATTGTTCCTGCATCCGGGGGGAAAGCTTTATGTTGATTACTGCTATGCTACGCCTTCTGAGGTCCCCTGGGCCCCACCCAAACACATAGTTGTGGGTAACTTTGGGTATGTGTGGCTGTGTCACAACAGGAATGTGTTAAAGGCATTGTTACGGTATATTGAGCAGTTACAATGGGAGGGCTGTAAAAGTGTGACGTTAAGAAACCATCCTGTATGTGTTGCTGTCATGCATTCTGGCTCATCTGCTTGGGCTCAAATGAGTCACTAAATGCTCCTGTTTTTGTCCAGTTGTATGGTAGAAAATGTGGGCTTTTTTGTAAGCCGAACTCATCGGAGTATCAACTTCAGCTTCAATGCCTTCCAGTTTACTCATGAACCCACTTCCCAGGTTAGTTGTGCCTTACAAACACTTGGGAGAACACTGCTTCAGATGGTAATGGAACTGATTAACCCCAACACTCCCAGATCTTTCTGCACTGCAAGCTGTTTGTGATGGCTGGAGGTCCTAGTCCAACTGCTAAGTCCTGCTCTTACAATGTGGAGGAGGAGAGGTATGTAACTCTCTGCCTTCAGAGTGACTTGGCAGTTTTCTTTGACCCTTAACTCCCTCCTGACTCTAGGTGGAAAGCTCTTTCAGGTGCTGACTCCATATGTGATTGCTGTGAGTCCACCTGCACCCCATTCAAGGGCAAGCGGTCAATGTCTAAGGGTAAAGTGCTGCATCTCGCATTCTGTGAAAGCAACATGGTTCCAAACAGTCACTGTACCTGTTGCCTGCTTCTCTTCCAGGGCTTCAGAGCAGTGGGCCACTTGTATTCACCCGTGAATGGTCCAGGCCCCAAGGCACTGTCCTGCCCACTGATATGCTGTCTCACTTTGCAACTTTGGATGTCACCGATGACCACATTTGGGCTAAATCTGGTGATATGGTGTGGCAGGGCGATTATGATGATATGAAGGAGGAAGAGCTTGAGATTCTCCAAGACAAGAACCTGACACCCAGAGAGGTGTGCAGGGGGAAGAAGCCCAGCCAGGAGCGCCTTAACCCTTTTGAAAAGTTTCTATCTAATGTGTCCTATTCTCTTGTTTTGGGGGTTGGGGAAGCTATACATCCTAGCCCACCTTCTAGGCTAACTGACAAGCTGGTACCTTCTTCTGGGGCAGTGGGAACACTAGGTCCAGTGGTGGATGAAGACTACTCTAGCTATGGTCTTCTGGGTGGGGTTGGGGAGGTCATGGTCCTGAGTGATTACTATGGCCTCCAAGAGAGTGGAGGGGACTGGCTGCCTTCCAAAGGGCCTAGAGGTTGATGGGAAGCATGGCTGAGAGTTGCTCAGTCAAAAGAAACACCTACTCAACATTTACTTGAGAGTAGGGTCATAAAGTTCATGGGTGGTTGACCCTCTGGCTGGAAGCTCCTGGGCATAGGTCTGCAGGCCTGCTGCCTGAGCTTTTAACACTGCATTTGAGCAGGATTTTATATTCCTGACTGTATGGGTTTCAGGGGGTCTAGTGGGTGGGAGCTGTCTTCTGAAAGTGTGGTACAATTCATAAATGGTTTGAAATGAACCAGTCACAATGTTCTTAATAGGGAGTATTTCACCTGAAATGACAGCCTGTTTAAGAGAAGTGTAACCTTGTGCTGTGGCTGGAAATAGTGGTAGGCACAGGCTGGCTTAGGGTTGGGTCAAGTTTGCAATAAATGCATCTGATATTGTATGGCATTGTTTCTATGGGTCATCTTTGGGTTTGTGCGAACTGGTGTATCTAAGTTGCCCCTGTATCTGTGAAACCCCCTACCTAAGCACAAATCTCACTAATGCTCTATTATATGGAGAGTTAGGAAAGTGGTTGTTGCAGAGGTTAGGATCAGTGACCACAGCACTGTCAGTACATCATACTTTCTTCAAAGAATGATGATACCCTGATACAGACTCAGTGGTGGATTTCTCAAGTTTGGCATAGAATCTTGAGGACTCATTCTTCCTCATCTGATGTTTCACTCCTTCTGTGAAACCCAAATCCTAATGGACTCACAGTGCCCAAAGCAGGTTCTGAGGCGTAACCAGCTGACCGTCTGTCCTGTCATACCTGCCCCTGGGGTAGGGTGTGTGTGTGTGTGTGTAGGGAGTCTGGCTCATGTCACCAAAATACTTTCAGGGTAGTAGATCTACGGCCAGAATACAAGTCTTAGAAAAAAAATTACTAGCGAGGTTGTGCTTTACCCTCAGGCTAACAGAGGAGACGACATGGGTATGAGCAGGCCCAGGGTGGTCTTATCAGGCAGGACAGCACCTCTGCTACCAGCTAACAAAACAGTTTTTTGGTAACTTTATAAATGTGCAATACAAACATCACAGGCCTGAAGTGGCCCCATTGCCATGCCAGTAAAACTGTAATTATTTTTTGTCAGATTAAATCTGCTAAAACACTGCAGGGACTTTCTCTACACACATTTACTTTCACAGCCCCACCTAACTATTAGTATAACAGATTTATACGAACTGAAGAGAGTAACAGACCAGCTGGGAGAAAAGAGAAACATTGGAGAGTTTGCTAAAAAAAAAAAAAAAAAAGTATTTATTATTAAATACATAATATAAAAATCTTTTGAAGCAGGCAGTGTTGCTGCAGCTGGATGGTCTCATGGTGGAGGGTGTGCTATGAGTCTGCCTCTAGAAATCTGTCAAGATGCTTGAGTGAGTCCTTCCAGACAGAGATGAAGTTTGGTTCACTACACAGAAACTGAGGTAGAGTCGGGAATCTAGGACAGCTGACCCAAGGGCATTCAGGGTTTGATGCCTGGAGATGCAGCTCACATACATTCAGAAAATGAGTGAAACAACAAATCCTCATAAAGCAGCCCGGTTTGCAGAACGTGAGGGTTTCGATCTTTGTGGATCGTTCACCACAGACAGGTTCATGCCTGTAAAGCTGTATGTTCATTTTTGTTACTAGTCCAACAGTAAGTTGCCAACAGCAACATAGTGAACAAGACCAGAGAAATATACAAAGGGAGCCTCCACCTCTGATTATCCAGGGAAACCAGCTCATTTTCTGGAAGGAAAATAAAGGCTTTAAGGCAGAAGCAATCATCTAGCAACAGCATGCCATTTCATTTGGACAGTTTATCTGCCTATCAAGATAAAAAAAAATGCTAGAGCAAAAGTAAGATATCAGTAAACAAAGAGATGACTAACCTGTAAATACAGTCAGCTCTCGCCTCATCTCCTGGTTGAGGAGCTGGTTTCTTAGTATGAACATTAGGCTAATGTTGGCCCCTGGACCTTGCGTCACCCTGCTGGATAAGGTATAAAGGCCCCGGAGGTCCACCTGCGTCTCGGTCACAGTTTTGTTAGTGATGTCTTGTCCCTCCTGGTCACGCCACTCCAGTGTGGCGTGGGGATATCCTTGAGAGGTCAGGAGCAGCTCTACCCCACTTCTGGATACAGTGAGCTGCAAATGGGGCTCAGTGTAAAATGCTGAAGGGGATAAAAAGCCAAGGACACAAACATGTATTCTCAGTGAAGCAGGATTTCTACTGCAGATGAGAGCATTCTGATAGAGAACCTTTGTTAAAACTTTGTAATTATCTACGCAAGCTGTTGCCGTGGCATGTGATTAGGGCACAACACTAACAATATTCTGGGGTTCAAGCTCACTAATGAAGTGCTCATTTTGAACCCTGTCACTCGCTAAAAAGGCACAAGGTATGAGAAATGTCAGTACCAGCAAACTCCACCAGGAATGTTTTCTTCTGGATGCCCAGCAGTGTGCTGACAGAGCAGGAGTAATAGCCAGCATCTTCTGGGGTGATGTAATCCAGTCTAAGTGAGGCATTCCCCTGAAGCAGCTGGGAGAGGTACAATTGAGTACGGTTTACATAGTGATGGCTCTGCCTATCCAGTTGGTCCTGGTTGCGGTAGAAGCTATGGACTACTTCCAGGCCTCGTTGCCAGGTGACAATGAGACTGTCAACATCCCAGGTTCCAGGTCCTACGGGAAAATTGCAGGGTAGGACCAGAGACTGCCCATAGACTGCCATCTGAGGTTCTCTGGGAACCGTGATTTCAAACTCCCCTGGAGATGGAAAACATGCAGGGGAGATGTCATAGCTCAAAGAACCATGTTCCAATGTATGTTATCAAAAATAATAATGAGTGCTCACAAAAATGTCTGACAATAGACATCTATGTATACAGTGTCCTTAGAAGGATAAGGATTGTAGTGGAAATCACTGCTATCTATTGTTTTAGAGTTCTAGTAAGCAGTGAAAATGTACCAGAAGGGAAGTATGACCATAAGAGGAATATGTTCCGACTGGGCTACACAGGTGGCTTAGGGTCTGAAGGACACAGATAGTCACGGGGCTGGTTAGAACTAGTTTGTTTCAGCCTTGAGGTAGCAAGATAAGGAACAAAGAATGTGTTGAACAAGGGTGCTTTGAAAGAAGAAACATATATAAGCCTGCCTTAGATGTTAGCTTGCGGACTCGAGGGTATTGGTTCGCGACTCCTCTTGTCCTGGCTTATTCTGTGCACTGAATAACCTAGGTAATAAAGAGCTGCTGTCTCTAGACTCCAAGTTGTTTGTTTTTTCACCACAGGATACATTAAATTTGGAAGAAGACATCCAGTGGCTCCTGCTTCATTCTCCCCTCTCTGCAAGACATCTGCACTGCCAGGGTGAGGAAGAGGCCCACCAAAACAATCTCCGAGCCGTTACAGCTCAGCCATGGGCTTTTCCAACCTGTTCCCTCTAAAAGGCACCTGTGCCCAGTAAAAGCTAACATGACCCCAGCACTACAACAGATTCCTCCCCTGTGCTGCTGAAATCTTCATTCAGACCACAAAGTAATCATGGATGACGCCTACTGGGCTGCACTAGTAACCACCTGTACACCACTTTAAAAACGTATTCCAGTCATCACGTGTCACCATGAGGCTCGTGCAACAGTTAACTGGATTGTGACAGGAGCAATAGCTGTGCTGTTTATATGTCTTTAATCTTATTCTTGTGTCGTCACTGAAATTTTCTATTTATTATTACTGTTGTCCCTGCACGTTCATGTGCCTGAGAGTATCACACGAGGACAATTTCCTCCTATGTCAGTATACTATGCCAATAACACTATTCAAATTCTAATCTGAAAAAGTACTTCCTTGGGAGCATAACGATAGAGAAGTTTCACGTCACGTGTCAAAGTACAGTTTATATGGTTCATTCAGTCAGAATGAAACGCATTCCTCATATATGGCTATAGAAATGTTTTTACAATACACAAACGATAAGAAAGTTTTAGCCAGAAACGGCCTCAGTGAAACTAGCCTATGACGGCAGTGGTGTGGTTATGGGGGGGCAAAAGCCCCCTTGGATGAAGTCTCGCTCCCTATTTGCCCCCCGTAACTGCACCCGTATTTGTACTGCTTTTCCGGGCTACAAAAACGCTTACCAGTCGCCTGCCCCCCACCATTTACAGATCGCGCTACGCCGCTTTGTTACGGGGACTATGAACCAACAACTTACCGGAGACGAGAGTCCTCAAGGTCGGGCAAGAAATGAGTACAACAGCGACGTATGAATAAATAGCCTTCATATCAGTCCTCCGGCGAGACTCCCGAGCTTAAATTAAAGATTGAATTCAACACGTTAATCAGAGGCGAACTCGGTTTTAAGGTACCGTAGGACCGCCTATCGATAGAGTCACCTGGCGTAGGGCGTGTGGTTTCTATCGTAGTAGTCACTTATACCACAGCATGTGATACGATCTAAAAGCGAGCTGTCATCTGTACGACAGTCACCTCACGAGGCGATTGCTGCCGTCGTCTGGCCTCAGAGCGGAGTAACCGAAGTCACCCGCTCACTTGGCGGGAATCCTAACGGCAGATCGCCGTCACGATTCAGCTGATTCGTTTTCTTGTTTTCCCATATTACCTCTCGTACGGCACACGCTAAGAAGTTTTATTTGAACCGGGTACTTGAACATTACTTTTGAGTTTTTAAGAAATGGGCTCGTGGACTGTCCAGTGAAGGATCTTGGTGTTATTCCATCAGATATCCCAACTTGGAACAACTTATATCAGAGAAGAAAAATAATAAACTTTTGAACGTGTCATTGTGTTTTAATTAACACTGGTAACTTTTCTCTGTATTGTGCAGAGACGTTGTCAGCCTTCGGGTTCCGCCCGCTTCAGAGGTACTCGTACAGCGGTACACGTCGAATTCCAGTTAAACAATATAGTGTAGTTCACCCTAGCAGCACAAGGGGGCGCACAGTGATTTATGCGCGATGTTCTTTCACTCATTTATGGCCATTTCTTTCAATTCAATTTTATTTATATAGCGCCTTTAACAAGAAGCACTGTCACAAAGCGCTTTACATAGTCCCGGGCCCACAGTCCCCAGAGAGTAAGCCAAAGGTGACAGTGGCAAGGAAAAACTCCCTCAGGAGGAAGAAACCTTGGGAGGAACCAGACTCAAGGGGGAAGCCTGTCCTCCTCAGGCCAGCACCGGGCAGGACAGATTCATTAATACAAATCAGAATAGAATTTCTCGCCACGAAACTGGCCGTTAGTATTTTATCTTAAAGAAGTCCATCATCCGTAACCACTCATTTATTATATTGTTGCATTTAGCCTGTAGGTTATCTCAAGAAACACAGAAACGGAGTTTTATTAAATTCTGCTCAGTATTGAAATGATAAATCTTGATATATTCACCTTTTCCAAGGTAGTCTCAAGCTTTCTCGTGTATAGTGCTCAGCTCGGTACTTACTGTCGCACAGAATAGTAGTCTTTATTCCATGTTGGTGTGCAGATTATTGGATTTGAAATAATACATGATGCTCTTTCATAGACATCCAACATGACTGACAACAGCAAAGTGCTGTATGTCCAACAGCTGGGGTCCATGAGCATACTGATATTTGTTTCTGTCATGTAGGAAATGCAGATGGAATTGACATGGCTGAGTATTTATATTTGAATACTTGATATTTGTGTCTGGTGTTGTTATTTGTGTCTGGTATATGTTAATGGATCTCGGCGCGTGGTTAACTGGGCGAACTGTGCAAGTCACAGAGACAATGTATAATGAAATCAATTTAAAATATGGCTAAGGGGCACTTATTATTAGAGATTTGAAACTTGTTAGATTTCTTTGTTTACCTCTTGGTAAACCTTACCCTTACCTCTTACATTATCTCAGTATTAAGACCTTGAACACAACTCTTTCCACGATTTCCCACGATTCCTGTTACAGATTCTGATCACTCTCTAATTCACTGCAGTTAACCTGATCAGGTGCTTCACCTAGGCTAGGGGTGCTAACTGGTTTATGTTTCACTTAAAATTGCATGCCAAGTATGACTCCAGGACAGTAATAATTGTTTAAAGTTTAAGTAATATCATCATGGACATGACCTTGCTAGTATTGGGACTGGGCATCACACATCACTGATTTCAGTCTGACTTCATTTTGTGCACAAAAACGGAATGCACTGGCATGACCCAGCATTCGTCTAACACAGTGGTGGTGAGCAACAGGGGGGTGCCCTAAGGGACAGTAATGTCCCTGCTCTTATTTACTCTTCACGCCACAGATTTCAGGGACAGCTCTGGCTCATGTCATCTTCAGAGATTCCGGTGATTGTGGGATATATTAATGCAGGAATGCAACAAAGACTACAGAAGTATTTTGGAAAGTTTTGCTGTGTGGTGTATGAAGAACTACCTGCGGCAAATGTCAGAAAGACAAATGGGCTGATGATGGACCTGCTCATAGCAGTCTCCATCCAAGGTGAAAGAGTAGCAACGGTACAGCTCTACAAGTATCTTGGCATCTACATCAAAGTTAGGCTAGACTGGCATTACATCACCAGTGTCATGTTCTTCACTGTTGTTTATGGGGGGCTCTCAAGGTAAAGATGGCTAATAGGGGCTCACTTGCTCAGTCACAGGACTGAGTTTGGCAGTGGATGGGAGGATCCTGTCCAAGCTGGTCTATTCTGATGAGTTAGGTCCATACTGTGTACAGAGAGCTAGTATTGATAACGAGCCCTTTTAGTCTCAGGCTCATGGTCCTGAGATAAATGACTGAGCGGCTCAGGTGCTCCTGTATGCCTGCTGCCATCTTTGTTCTGTACTTTTTAAGCCTCCGGGTCCCCAATGCTAACCTTTCTGATCATCACAGTACTATTCCACTTATGCTGAATTCAGCACATCACATATTTATACATTTCTACTTCATGTCATATGCACTACTGTACACTTCATTTCTTTTAACTTCTCTTTGGTGTGGAGGAAAAATATCATTCCTCATGTCCTGATGGATCAGAAAAGTCTCTTGTCTAAATAGCAGATAGGGTCTCATGTGCTGGCTTTTGAGAGAATGAGTGTATCAGAATTTGTTAAATTGAACCATGACTTCCAGCCTAAATTTAGCAGTATTTTGGGGGCAGTTCACTGTTACTGAACTAATTAAAACAAAACTCTTGCATTCCTTGCATCCATCCAGCCATTTTGTATACCAGCTACCCATTTAGATCACCCTTGCACTTTATTTTTGAAATATAACCAAGTGTGAAACACAAAAGTATTCTTTTTTCAGTGGAAAACACAAAATTCTAAAATTAACATTTTAAAGCTTCAATTACTTAGTGTTTGTTAAACAGGTAATTTTGACACCCTCCTCTCTATTCTTTTGCATATCCAAGCATAATTTGAGGAGGTGATTCAGCAGAGATCTCTCGCTCATGCACAATCACAGCCTTCCTAGTCTAAGTGAGCAGTTCACTTCATGTCATGTAAATCACGAGGACTCCTGGGAGTAACAGCCACCCTCCTCTGCTTGGCTATATTTTCCACTCCTGCTTAAAGTGCCTTTTTTATTTACCACCCCTAATTTCCATATTTGGTTTAGTTTACACATGTCCTCTTGTCATGTGCACTATTCTTTTCCCAGGATATGAAGCATTTTTCGCAAAAATGGGTCTTAATTTTAATCGGCGTAAATCAGGATTAAAATTATGTACAGCACCTGAAGGAAAAAATGTAAATAGTAAATTCAAAAGCAGCCCCAAAAGAAAAGTGCTTCTCAATGTTAAGAAAAACAGCCGTGTGTTACTGAAGGGACACAGAGACCCAGCAAACCAGCCTGATCACTACAGTAATTTAATCAAGGCTAAGAGCCAAACTTAATGGGACTAATGATATGCTTACATATTTGAGGGCTTGCTCTATACATCTCAGAAAAATGCTCCAAAATAAACCGATAGCATTAAAGAGTGACATCACTTTACTGTGCTGGACAGCCCGACTGCTCTTTGCTTCAGCATATGGACACTTCATCTTCTCCTCCTTTGTCCGTTGCAACATCTGCCTGAATCTCTCATCAGGTGGATCCTTACAAGCTGGAAATAAGGCAGAGGCTAACAATAACAGAGGCTACAGACAGTGGACTGCTGGTAAGTAGACATTAGAGCTAACATTTGTGAACAGTGTGTATGTTTTCTAATGCGCAGCACTGTGTGTCCCCCACTACTTCACCTCATTTCCAAGTGAAAGTATCACCACAAATGATTCGCATCATACTTTTTACTCTGATAGAATGTGAGGTGAAATGGAACCAGATTCAATTTCGCTTCAGGATACGGAAGCCATAGCAGATTAAGAAGACTAAGCTGCAGTGGCATGGTGGCCTTTAGTGGACTGGATAGCTGCTGTGTAACATATGTATGCATGTATGCCACACACACACACACACACACTCTCATTTGTTTTTTCCCCCCCATACTCACTTCCTGAGCTTCTTCTTTTGGTTATCCTTGCAATCCACCTGCTGTCTCTTGCTGTGCTGCCCTCCTGATTTCAGCACCTGTGGCCAAACCAGGTTCCACGTTGATCCCCAGCTTGGTCCAGCTGTTGGGCAGGTGTGATATCGGCTTCTTGGCAATAGGGGGCGGCACTTTGCCAGACTCAACATGCCCCTTGGAGGAGTCAGTCTCTAGCTCCTCCATGAGGCCTTTCTGAAAGTCGGACTCAGAGGATGTTGCTGCCGCAATGATGACCCTCTTAGAGAAAATGAAACTGGCAGTGGAGGTTGGGGACTTGTGCAGGTTGGCCCCATCTGGTGAGTGTGGAGCTGATGGGGAGCTGGCTGTGGGAAGGTTGAGTCGAGCCTTGGGCCCGTCTTTTGGTGACATAGCCGCCGTCTTCATGCGGATAGCATCCTGTAGCCGCATGGAGGGGGTGGTTACGGTGGCTGTAGGGGACTTAATAGCAGGTACTGAAGTTGTCGTAGAACACTGAGAAGGTACCAGTCTGGAGGACTCTGTAGATGCCCTGGTGGACATGGCAGGCATTACGTTGGAGTGAAAAGGTGTCTCAGTAGATGGGGTAGGCTTTGTTGCAGGTGCGGCAAACGTCTCGGTGGTCGGGGTTGGTGCTGTGGTGGGTTTAGGGCAAGTGATGGAAGATGCTGTAGTTGCAGAACCAAGTGCTCGAGGTGTCACAGTCAAAGAGACAGCCACAGTGGGAGAAGCTTGTGTTGTTATTGCTGGGGTTTGTCTGATGATGGTCAGACTTGAAGTCATGGGGAGTATTGCTACTGAGGGTGTGGTAGATCTTCCAGTATTAGGAGTCAATGTCACAGCAGAAGGGGTGGGTACACCTGCAGGCATCATAGACTTCATAGTAGCTGCTGGTGACAGAGGAACAGGAGTCAGTGTCACTGTTGAAGGAGATGTGATGGTTGGTTGGGGTGATGCTCCAGAAAGGAACCTGTAGCTAGGCTTCTGAGGCACACACGGACCATCAGCACTGTTCTGCTCCTGAACACCTTCACTGGCTCCAACACCATCTCCCTTCGGATTTTCTGAAATTTGGACATAGCGCAGACGGATCGCTTGGAGCAGAGAGGGAGTGACTATGGGAAAGCTATGATTCTCCTTTGGGAGGGCCGTACTTTTACTGTGTGTCAGTGAGTCTTTGCTTTTATGATTCTGTACTGGAAGGATGGGCTGGTCTTTGGAACTGGTTTTTGTTTCCTCAGCCAACGGGGGTGCAAGGGGGATATTAGGGGTTGCTTCAGATTGTGTTGAAGGTTGTAGAGATATACCCTCATGGAAAACATTAAGGGGTGGTGCTGGAGGAATAGTAATCTGGGGTGTGGGTGTGATACCCTCCTTGGGGACATTAAGGGGTTGTACAAGAGGGATCATGACCAGGGGTGGAGGAGGGGTACCCTCGTCGGGGGCTTTGAGGGGAGGTGCCGGAGGGACTATAGCTGGGGGTGGAGGAGGGGTACCCTCGTGGGGGGCTTTGAGGGGAGGTGCCGGAGGGACTGTAACTGGGGGTGGAGGAGGGGTAACCTCATAGAGGGTACTGAAGAGAGGCGGTGGAGGGACTGTAACTGGGGGTGGAGGAGGGGTAACCTCATGGAGGGCACTGAAGGGAGGCGGTGGAGGGACTGTAACTGGGGGTGGAGGAGGGGTAGACTCCTGGAGGGCTTTGAGGGGAGGCGGTGGAGGGACTGTAACTGGGGGTGGAGGAGGGGTAGACTCCTGGAGGGCTTTGAGGGGAGGCAGTGGAGGGACTGTAACTGGGGGTGGAGGAGGAGCTTGCTTTGGTGGAGGTGGGATATCTTCAAATAGGACACAAAGAGGCTGTGAGGGTGGACTCATAACTGGGGGTGGGGGTGGTGCTTCCTTTGGTGGGGGTGGGATCCCCTCTGGAAGAGACGGGATTGATGAAGCACTTTTTCTTGCAGTCTCTGCTTCCTGGACAGGCAATAGAACTGAGGGAAAGTCAGGAACCGTCTCTGTTAGCAGGGGAAAGACTGCAGAGACTGGGGCTTGATTAGCAGTAGGAGGAGGGGGCGGCAGATGGGCTGGGGGAGGAGATGGGTGTGATGAGACCGTGACTGAACTGGGAGTACCTGCACATGAAAGAACATGAATTGACTTTCCATCCTGCAGTGAACTCCCATTTTCTCTGTTTGTCTGTGTGACTGCAGACTCTCTTATTCCAGGAAGGACATTCATGCCCATCCTATGTTCCAACCTTTCTGCCACCTTCTCTGAATGTCCTGTGAGAGAAGGGCTACCTTTCTTGCTCATCTTCACTGGTGGCTCCTCCTTCTGTAGCTGAGGACATGTTTTTCCCTTTGTCTCAGTGCCCGTACCGAATATTCCTTTCCTTTGTGCTCCTGCGTGTGCCTCTGCTACTTCAGGCTCTTTCTCATGCACTATTTGACTGCTCTCATTGGAAACTTGTGGTAGTCCCTTCTTCAGAACCACTGATTTCTGAGTCTCCCGTGTAGCCGGGTTCACCGCCTGCTCATCATGCATGCTTTCTGAAGTTCTAAGTGTCAGATTCCGGTCCCTTTTGTGAGATCGGATGTTGTCTTCTCCTGGAGGAAGAGCTGACATCCCATTGTGAAAGAGTACTCTGTTCTGGGCGATGGGAGGCTTGCCTTGCTGCAGGCATTCCTTCTTTGCTGACAGCCTGTTAGCCCTAATGCTACACAACAGACTCACAGTGCGTGGGCAGTGCAGCCAGGTCTCTGGGGGTGGAGATACAGGTGCCTGCACCTGTGGGGGTTGGGGGATGTCAAATAACCCCTTGAGTACCAAAGCAGCTGTCAGAGATGGAACTTTATGTCCTGGGAATGGAAGCCCATAAGGGCAGCGTAAGCCACTGGCTGCCATCTCCTTAGTGATGGATACCAGCTTAGCATGTTCCTGTTTTTTGTTCTCGTTTACCTCTTTGGTGGGTGTGCCATCCTGGCTGGAGTAACCACTGGAGGGGGACATAGGTGTCACTAATAACCCTGTCTGGGCCACTGGATATGGGGTGTGGCTCTTGAACTTTTCCTGGTGCAGGGAGTTGGTCCTACATGGTGGGGGGGGTGGCCTCTTTGTTTTTGTCACCGATAGGCTCCTCAGAGAGGAGCGGTCCTGCCGCACGTTGCCAGTGATTTCTTTCTGCCCTGAACTCACACCATTGACAACTAGGTTTCCAGAGGTACTGTTGATACAGCTGATGGAACTGATGATGCTAACCTGATCTTCTGTTGGCCTACAGGGTCGCTCTGGCGTTTTGCCTCCTCCACTTGGGGCCCGGGGTGTGCTTCCACTTCCCTGAGAAGAGATACTGGAGGAGTCTGACACAATAGTGTCTGAAGAATCAGACTTACTCCAGGCAGAGCCACGAGAGGAGAACTCATAGCGGTCATAACGGTCATAGCGGTCAGATGCGCGGGATGGGGCAGGGCTAGCTGTAACTAGACTGCTTTTGCTAAGGGTCCGCATGCTGCTCCGGCTCCGGGTGCGGTTAATCTCCACCACGTCCACATCAACCGGCAGCACAGCGTTGGGTATGATCTTGGACAAATAGGTGGCCTGCGGTGAAATGGACATAACGGGGCTGGGGGGTGTCTGGACAAAGCCATCAGGCGTCATGCCTGGATCAGCCATCGACTGGAGCCTCAGCATCGCTAACAGATGGGGGTCCACCTCATGAGTGGGCAGCACCTCTCCTCCATATCCTGGCTGCACATGGTGAGTCAGCAGCTGATCCTCCTGTGCTTGTGAGTGAGTGTGCGCTCTCTCCTGGCTGGAGGGCTGCACACCCTCCGATGTGTTGGGAGTGACTGTGTTCCCGCTGTTGGGGAGCTGTCCATCAACAACATGCTGCAGCCCCGCTGTTGACAACAACAGAAGGAATCAGAATCTCAAATGCAGGAACACACGAAATTAACAACAGGTGACAAGAACAAGTTTTTCGTGTCTATCTACAATGCAAGCTGAGTCGTATTCAAGGTCTGAACAAAACTGACTTTAACATTAAGTGAATGTGTGTGTGTTCTATAATGTGGGATATGCGAAGGAGTACTTACCCACTCCATGCTGGATGTGCTGCGGGATTCCCATGAGTGTGGTTGTCTGTCCTTTCCTCCAGAGCTGTTCCCCTGCACTCACCTTTTCCAAGTTGAGTGGCCGAAAGGTCGATCCTGTCACAGCCATGAGCGTGGACGAGACAATAGGTTTCAGCTCTAATATTCATTTCCTGCCATCATGTTTGACACGTCACGCTAAAGGATAGCGTGAGAATCGGAAAGGCTCGGCTCCCATCTGTGCTAGAGGCCCGTCCTACCTTGACGCGATATTGCCGATCGTGTTGAGCTGATGGATCGTGTGGAGACTGTAGATAATGTGTCAGCTGCGATGCTGCTGGATTTGAGTGAATCCCTCCTCTGGTTAAAACTGCCATCATTGTCTTGTTGAAAGGTCACAGATGACTGTGGGTTGGGGAGGGGGGGCAAGACCCTAGTCATCCATACATGTGATTGACCACAGAGGAACTGACTAACCTCAGGCCATGTCAGCAGATCCTAGCTGGTGTGTTCTGACTCAGATCATCTCTCACCCATTACAGTGTAGATGGGACTCTTGACAAGCAGAGAGCACATGCACTTACAGTAATACTTAGGTCATCTTGGAAGTCCAGTCCATTCTCTTTTTCTGAAAATCACATGAGGAAAACACTTTTAAATAGACATCACAGTCTAAGTATAGCCTATAAGTCAAAGGTGTAGATAAACAGCACATCAAGGACTACGAATGGTTAGACCTTCCTGCTGTTGGATCTTGAGTCCTTCTTGGGCCTCACTGTGCAGGTCCTCCAAGTGCTGTGGTCGGGCACCCTCCATGAAGACATTCTCTGGAAAGTCCTGTGAAGCCGTGATACTACCAATCAGCCTGTCGTTGTCCTCCTGCCTAGGGGTCACTGGGGGAACAAACGAGAAGTCAAGCCTGGGCCATCACTCACATTGGACACTCATGAGTGTAAGACACACTAATGTCTTAGTATACGGTGTGGATGTACAAATGCACATACAATCTCCAAGGTTAACAGATCAATACTCTTTACTAATGTGTTTGACACTGTGTTTTGCTATATATGGGACACTACAGGATGGCAGCCTGTGACCCATTCAACTGAGATCACCATCTGCAACCTGGCAAACAAGTTTGCCGTGGTCCTTGTCATATGTAGCCTTTTGTGTAGATCTTTGGTTGGAAATAAGGATGGAGGACACCCTCTGAGACATGACCTGAACTGCTTCATTTTAAGAGCAGTGGTTTAGACATTAATTGTATTGAGAGCCATGGATAGCGCACTGGTTAGTACTGTCACTTCTCACCTCCAGGGAGGCGCAGTGAATCCTATACCTACCCTGTACATTTGGTGTTTGTATGTTCTCCTCTTATCACATTGATATCTCTCCAGTATCCAAAAGACAAGCAGGTGAACTGGGACCTCCAAATTGCCCATAGGGTGTGTTTTGGTGAGAGATTGGACATACACATGCATACAAGAACACAAATAAACAGAAGACAACTCCAGCGTGAACAAAACTCCACCCATCCACCTCATTCACAAAATCAGCAGGGTTCCATTTCATGCTACAGTCTCCCTTCTCCGGAGCTGAATGGAGAAACAGGAACTTCCCCTGTATATCAGGACAGGAGTCATGCAAAGTAGCATCAGGAATGGCAAGGTAATTGCATTTAACATAAAAACAACTAAAAGCAAATTGTGTTGAATGCTGCTTTAAGCACGGAGCCGGAGCCTCATACAGACACAGGGTCCACAGGACATGGCTCTGCATGGCACCAATTCTGTTCAAACTCTCAAGTCCTGTCACTGATTGCCAAGGACAAATCAAACCACTCTGGTAGAGCAGGACAGCGAGGTGTCAGAGCCCTCCAACCCTAAAGAAAACACAGCATGTTCCTCTGCAGCTGACTCTGCTAACAGCCTCCTGGCCACTATGAGGAGTCCATGGGCTTCATCTGTAAGACCCAACTTGTTGAATTAGAAATGTTTCCTCTTATCCACAGAGCTTGGAGTGATGGCGCTTTGCATCCATGTGCTCCACATGGCCATCAGGCAGACCTAATACATATACGAAACCCCCCGACAAACGTACCCCCACCTACACTCCCTTCCTCCCTCCTTCCTTTCATTCCCAGAGCCTTGGAATTCCTCCCAGACAGTAAATCACAGAAACAATACAGGGTGTGGTGGGAAGGAGAGGAAGGAACATGGAGTGGGGGACAGACGCAGACGGACAGTTGGGGCGACATGAAACCCGGTTAGTATGGAATAGCTGGGGCAGTTGGTGACTGACGTCCAATGCCAGCCATGCCAGGACCTTTCAGCTTTTCTCTGCCACATACTCTACTGTACACACCCAGGTGGGCGTCATGGCAACAGATAAACATAGATGTTATGTGGATGTGTCACACACAGCAAACCATCCCAAACAGATCAAAGGTTCTTCCTACAAACACTCTCTACTGTAATTGGCTAAAACCTCATTAAAGCAGAAGGGATTTGAGAAGCTGCCCTGTCACAAGACCTTTGCAGTCCAATAGGAGGCATCAAATGGGCTGTATCAACACTGAGAAACAGCACTAAAGTGAAGCAGCTATTTTAACTGGGTGTGGCTTGGGAGGGGGGGGGGGGGGGGCGTTGGTAAAAACCGGAAGAACCTTTTTTTTTTCGCCCCGGGGGGAAAAAAAAAAATCTTACAAAAAACAACAGGGGGGGC
>JAACJT020000030.1:18012374-18068764 GCA_009936485.2 Gymnarchus niloticus | reverse complement strand
ACCACCGTCATCATCAGCACCACGGCGACCCCTTAAAGCAGGCTCACACCGACATCATGAGGACCACCATCATCAGCACCATGGCGACTGCTTAAAGAAGGCTCACACTGACATCATGAGGACCACCGTCATCATAAGCACCACAGCGACCCCTTAAAGCAGGCTCAGACTAAAATCATGAGGACCACCGTCATCATCAGCACCACTGCGACCCCTGATAGCAGGCTCACACTGAAATCATGAGTACCACCGTCATCATCAGCACCACGACGACCCCTGATAGCAGGCACACTGAAATCATGAGGACCACCGTCATCATCAACACCACGGCAACCCTTTAAAGCAGGCTTAAACTGAAATCATGAGGACCACCGTCATCATCAGCACCACGGCGACCCCTGATAGCAGGCTCAGACTGACATCATGAGGACCACCGTCATCATCAGCACCACGACGACCCCTGATAGCAGGCACACACTGAAATCATGAGGACCACCGTCATCATCAGCACCACGGCGACCCTTTAAAGCAGGCTCAAACTGAAATCATGAGGACCACCGTCATCAAACAGCACCACGGTGACCCCTTAAAGCAGGCTCAGACTGAAATCATGAGGACCACCGTCATCATCAGCACCACTGCGACCCCTGATAGCAGGCTCAGACTGAAATCATGAGGACCACCGTCATCATCAGCACCACGACGACCTCTGATAGCAGGCTCAACCATGCCAACTCTGTACATGCTGCAGAAATGAATGATGTCTCTTAAGCTGTCTCCAGAAAGCAATTTCCCAGTGACTGCGTAATCATAAGTTACTAATGCTCACACAGACAGTCTCCATTGTTGTCACAAAAACCTTGTGCCACCCCACTGTGTGACACAACAAGGAATCTCCTGCTGTCCTATGACGTGTCTTTGTGTGCCTTGCAGGCACACACAGATGCATCACAGGAACACATCTTCTCACATTGACACACAGAGTCTCAGACAATGTACAGAACTCCAACAATAAGTTTTAAATCTCTGAGACAAGGAAAAGAATAGAGTAAGTGGTGAAGAAGGATGTTCACTGTTATCTGCCTGCTGTGTGGGCCTCAGCTCCAGGAGCTAGATTGTTTGGATCCCACCTGGCACAGACACAGGACACGAAGAAGCGTGTTCCAGAGTCAGGTGGGGGATTACGGGAAGACATGTACAGACACATACGCATCGGCACCACAAAAAAAAAAAAAACTCCAAGTGCCACACGGGTCAGGGCTGGAGCACAGGACACACCCAGCAGAAAAAAATCACATGGACGTTCTCTGGAAGCACTTCATCCACTGGAAATTCATACTGAGAATCGAGTGGAACTTCAGTCTGAATCTACCTAGAACAATCCTCCAGTGTCAACGTGGAACAATGAAGCCGCAGGCCACTATGCTGGCTTTCATCGTGCTTGTCACATGTGTGAGGTGGCACTTCCTGGTTCCACAGGTATCTCATGTCCATGACGGTCCAGTGTGTTCCCTAATATAAACGGCGGTCTGCTATGTTCCTGTAACGTTACCCAGAATCATCAGTCCGTGTAACTGACACGCTCATAACTACTTGTTGTTACTGTGGTTCCCACACACATTTATAACAGGCAGTGCCACTTTCACTCCCAGCAATCCTTTCCTGCTCTTTAGCACCAGGGTGACGGGAGAGGGACATGTCATTTCCACGTGTTTCAAAAACACCACAACTGCCAAGTTTGGAAAAAAGAAATGAGGCTTCAAGTAGCACAGAAGAGAGAGTAAGAATGTCTTCACTTACTAATGGAAACATCTTACGTTCCAGAACAAAGTGTCACCTTCAAAATCACATCCAAATAAAACTGTCACTGCTGATTCCCATGGGCTTAAACCAGCTTGTAGCTGGCAGTGTGTGGTAACTGCAACCAGTTTGGGTTCTGAAACCTTTCTATACTACAACCATGCAAGAATCCTTAAGAAACCTGAGCCAACCAGACCAGAAAAAGGCATCGGCTGAATCTTCATGAAGGCCTAAAATTAGCTGATTATCAACTGCACATTACCCAAAATTTGCATGTAAATTTTCTTCAGCTGGCATTTACATGTAAATATTTGTTACAGACTTGGATGATTAGCATATCCTTTCGTATAAATAATTTGACATCACCAGGGTGTAGTCAGACAGCCCTTGGTTGTGACCACACGAGCACCGAGATCCCTCTGGTGATCACAGTCTGAGCACGAACATGCCTAGACCTGGAACCCCACACCCATCCCATCCCACCTTGCCTGCAGGTGCACATGTCCACACAAGCCCTTGTCACATGACACCGCTCACTGTCTCAATACCTTGTTGAAAAGAAAACATGACTGTAGCTTTAACATAGCTATGATCACCCCTAGGGGGTGAAGAACACAGATCAGGGCGCTCAAACTTCCAATATTCACACAACAATCCCATTTCACACTAATTCTGGAGACAAGAAGCAATTTCTGTATTCCAAAAATGTCTGAAAATGAAACAAATCACTGTTTCTTCTGCTATTAATTCCTTCCAGTATAAGACTAGTCTGGTTCTTACAGGGAAGAAGAGAGAAATAAAAAATAAATAAATAAATAACGTTTCCCCACATGGGAACTCTGTAGCAGAGAAAGCTAGAATACGCTCAGTGAAGCTGTGGTGAAGGGAACTCAGGCATCAACTTAGTCAACACTGAATGGACGAGTAAATGGGAGCCATGCCTGCATCCATCCATGCTGCCCATTAGCAGAAAACTGGCCTGTGTACCAGAAAAGGCTTTACAATTCATAACTGCCCTCCCAAAGAGCTTTGAAATACCGACTGCAAGTCAGACCAGTGCTAAAATTCCCGCTACCCTAAACAGACTTTGGCAAGCTGATCTAAACAGCTGGCTATGCAAAACGTTATGGAAAAAGCAAGGAAGTCGCTTTTTCTGTTGACAGGAGGCGTGTCTTGAGCTGTGACTGACACCCTCTACCTCGGTCTACTAGCGGTTTTGTTGTGCAGCAGGTTTGTGAGAAAATCCCAGTTTGCTCAGGCGGAAGATCCATCAGTGAACTTTCTGAATCCTTTAGCTGCATCATTTTAATGACTGAGAAGCAGAAAAGTGGGCTGGAGTGCGTACAGCATTATGCTCAACTGCAGACTCAGGTTAGGGTAGTCAGCCAAGGATTCACAGGGCCTGCAGGAGAGCTGCGGCCCTTACAATCTTTGGATAAATGGGCAGCAGAAAGAAATGAGAGAGAGAGGAGGATGACAGGAGACACATGGGAAGGAAAGAGAAGAGAAAGGAGGATGACAGGAGACACATGGGAAGGAAAGAGAGATAGTAAGCAAATGAAAGAGGAGGGTTGGGGGTTCTCATCGAACTCCAGGATCCTCCATTTGTGTCCCAGTGCTACGTTGTTATGTAACAGACTGAACTCAGATTTAAAAGGGAGCGATACTGATCAGGCCAACAGGGTGACTGGCGCACTAAGGCAAGCAAGGGAGCTGGATTCTGGGTCACCTCATGAAGCTCCCACTTCCTCTCTTCCGGGGATATCAAGTACCAAGAGTAAAACATGCTAAGTGACAGAACACGGGGAGAGAGTCAGAAGAGATTTTAGGTCACATTTGGACCACAGCAGTCAGTGTGACTCTGGCCTGGGAGCAGCTAATGCACTTAGATGAATGTCAGAGAAACAATAAGTGTGGCCTTTACTGCTACCTCTGGTCACATGATAGCTCCTGAGGTACTGTTTCAGCAGGATAAATGGATCTTATTATGGAGCATTTGAAAAGTAAATATACTGAGCAGTCATCAGTCTCACCATGCTTGACGTCCTGTTATTGTCTGGCTGCCCCTGGTGACAGGAAGGAGGCCTATTGTTTCTGGGGTTATCACTTTCCTTTTATCTGTGATGAGTGGGGAGAAAAAGCCTGCACTTCCTTCATAGCCTAAGAAAGACCAAAGCCCCAAAGCCCCAAAGCCCCAAAGCTCTGCCTGTACTCACACACCCCATGCCAATGATCAACCACACCTACAACTTCAGTAGTTACAAGCTTTCATATTCAAAAACTGTGGCAAGACTCAGACGTTTATGGCCTAACTGCCCACTAAAACAGGGAGATCCTTGGGCCTCGATGGCCAGAACTTGTTCCCATGCTTGCAAAGACATTCTCACCCCCAGCTAATGCTACATTCGCAAATTTTCTCAAGTTCAGAAACAATCTGAGAAACCAGCCGGCAGGATTTGAGTCAGAGACAATGAATTGGACACTAGGCAAGCTGCTAAATGTCAACTCTTAAACCATATTACACAACACGACAAACTGGGCAAATGAAAAGTAAAACCGTGGGGTGCAGTAATGGAAAGCCGATGGGCTGTCTCTCACAGACACAGATAGGTCAGCTAGTTTAATCTGAAGATACGGGGCATTCCGGAATCGTGTCTCTAATGAGACTGGGCATATGTGCATCCCGTTTAAGTGAGCACCACATCCTTTTACCGCTGGTCTTCCTGTTATGGAGAGCACATTCTCTAACCATGGAGAGGACACTTGAGAAAACCTTCCCTGTCCGACACAGAAGGGCCGAAACAAAGGATAGCTGGCTGAAAACACGGAGCGCGCTGGCCTTTCTGTGTCATGTGAGGCATGAATGGGGAATGTAGTGTATTCAACCACTAACTACTGTAAAATGGCAAACACAGCCATTCTCCTGATAAGAACATCAGCTAAATCACCCTCCCTGGGCCACTGGCCTAGTTGGTTTACAGAGAACTACCACTTCCTGTCTCCTCAACAGAGTGTACCAGCCCAGCTTCTTCTCTGCTCCATCATGTAACCTAACACTACAGACCGAGGAAAGCCCAACCCGACAGAGAAGCCAAGACCCACTCAATGGAGCAAAGGCCTCAGAAGGATGAGGCAACACTTCTCCTGCTAACTTCTGCTCAGTTAACATAAACTACATATCAGCTTTCTGTCAAGGTCCAAGGCAGTGATAAGCATACAAGAAGTTAAACATTGTAGACGAAGCTGGAATGTTGGTAAAGCACAAGGAATTCATGCTGGTGGGGCGGTCCATTCCTACCTGTAGAGAGGTCCAGACCTTGCTGCTGACCATCACCCAGACACCCACTGTGGGTCTGCCCTGTGTTCTTCCTCTTCTTCCTCCTTTTTCTCCTACCCTTGATCCAGCTGAATGCCCGGCTGATGGAGCCAACACGCTGCTTCTTGCTTCGGTTGGCCTGCCTCACCAGGGCCACCACCTGTGCCACATCCTGAGGCACGAGGTCCCCCCCTGTGCTTCGGAATGACATGCCACCGCCCGTTGGTTCTGTTCTGTCCTGGGCACTGTGACAGAAAAGGTGCAGCGCAGTCTTGTCAGGATTCCCCTCGTGTACCATACCTTTATGCATTACCCCCCCACTGCCCAGAGACCTACTGCACCCCCCCATCAAGACTGTTTGTCTACTGAATTGTTCAGCAGTGAGAAACTGGCATGGTGCCTTTAACTGCTGCACAAACAGTCACAGCACAAATGCCTCCACCCAGCATGTTCACACACACCCTGATGGGGTGTCTCCCTGCACACCACTGCCCCGCCTCCCTGATGGTATTTCCGCCTTCTCCTCCATTTCACATTTCTTGTCTCTCCTCCATCTATTAGATGTAGCTCAACTCACACATCTAGACTAGTATATCGGCAGTGTGACAGCAAACCACTCGACCTAGGCGCCCCCCTCCCAACAAGTCTTGTCTGTTGTAGCTCCCCGTGATCGTACAGGACCCCTCTCAATGTCAGACATGCCAACAGCTTGCAGGAGGCTCAGGACTCCAGCAGATTCACCCAGCCACCGCTGGTTCACAACTAGGCTGCTACTCAGTGTGACGGGAGCCACAACTGAATAATGGAGCCCCAAACCTAATGTGGCACTGCCACACCTTAAAGCACCTGTATGCCACACACAATGACTTGGCACTGGACTGTGGGGGGCTTCTGGTCCACAGAAGCTGCACAGCCAAGTTCCTGAAGGTTTGGGTGAACTTGGCTTCATATTTCAGCCATCACTCACATTTCTTAAATTCACTTCTGGAATATTAAACTAGCAAGATGTCAATAAGATCATGTGACCATGATTCCGACTGTAAATTTTGGACCAGGGAGCAATTAACACTGGATGCTGATCAAAAAAGGCAAAGCAAAGCAGGCAGACATTAAGAGCCCAGTAATCATTAATAAGGTTGCGTCATGCCAACTGAGGAGTCCCTGTACACACGTCCGACGACACACTAAGGCTCTCGTACTAACCTTAAAACACCCACAGCAGGAAAAGGTCTGCAAACAATACACTGGACCTGTATCTGCTTAAAATGACACGGGAAAGAGGAGAGGGAGCCTCATATGAGCATCACTGGGTCCACCTCCAGCAGCTCCTCCATGGGGGAGGCGACAGCCCAGTCTGGAATGAGATGATTTCATGAGGAGGACATGAAATCGTCTCGGCTTTATGTCGTAATGCGAATGCTTGCTGCGTTCTCCTGGAGCTACCAACATCAGCTAATGTAACACGACAGGATCCCAAAACAAGTTGTGCTACCACAGCAACCCTTGCGCTCTGTATGCACACAGAGCAAAGGAACTACACCCTTCCCCTCAAACAGTCTGCCAAGCAGTGCCAGCTTGGCTTAATGTAGCCAAACCACTCCCGTTCCCTGAGACCCAAGCTTTTCAGTCATGTTAACGCTCTCACAGTCCACATCCTCACACAACATCCAGAGCTCAGTGAAGAGCACAGCACTTAGGAGCTATTTCTTCAGGGGCACAGCACTATTCCACAGGCCTTCTGACCACCTGAGGAGTGACCAGAGGAACCCAACCTCAGTAGGCATTCCCAGTCTGCTTACATTTATAAGTTATGAACCACTATTTGGCCACAAGACCCACCTGCTTCCCTACCTCCTACACACCTCAGGTAGAGCTGCTTCTCGCTAGATTGCCTCACGCAAAATGTTTTCCTTCACTCAAAATACAAAAAAAAAAAATCATTTACCATATGGTTTAATATTCCCAGAATGCTTGGCTGTACAAACATAAGGGATCAAGATTAAACACACGCTTGCATGCTGTGACTCTCCAGGGAGAATTCTAAGGAGAAGATTAATCCAGACATCGGTCGACACATTTCGGTTATAAAAGGTAGCTCCCAGGTTTGATTAGTGATCCTTCTCTTAAAAAAGTGTAATTAGAATCAGTCGCCTCCTGCAATAAAAGCATCTATCTGTACGTGGACACGTCAGAATAGTACACTTTCAAGCAGTACGCTCAGGCACAGACTGGTGCACGGTCCTCAGCAGCAGTGCGACCAGATCACAGGGATATCTTTATTGTTCAGAACACCCTCTAGACCCACTCTAGCTTTGCAAGACAGTGGTGTGGGTGATCTGGACTCTGGATTACCTCTGCCACCCTAACCCATCCACCTGTTTCAAGCACACTTTGAAGACTGTTACAACATCACTGTCAGTGTGGTCTCTTCATTATTGTTTCAGCTAAGCCTTGATAGTACCTTGGGCACTAAACACAGCCAGGAAAGAGGTATTCCCACAATCCACCTGTCCTGGGTGTTTAATAAGGTCTTGAGCATTCAGCTGCTATCCTGCGACCAATCATGGCCACGCATGTCCTCTGCCAGCGGAATAGCTTTGCTTTTGGGAAGCCTCTCATGAAGCCCCGACGAATGGATCTGGCAAAGGGGGTTATACGTGTGGCGTGTAAAGGACCTGGACATCCGTAACACTGGCACCTTCAAGCAGTACTACTGTGTCGATAAGCCATGCCAAGTTGTCTCTCTGTCTGGTCTGACACGAGCACAACCCTGGGCTTCCTGTGGACGTGGTCATCAGACAGCATCCTTCTGCACGCGAGACTGGCAGGAGTAAGCAAAATGCTCTCCTCACCTGAACTTTCTGGCGTAATTCAGAAGATAATCAGGGCCACTAGGAAGGCAGCAGTACTCAATCTGCACGATCACATGGCCTTTCAGGTATGAATCAGATGAAACATTAAAATGTCCCCCTTTAAACCCACTAGAGTCCCAGATAAAACATTTACAGGTAAGCTTTACTCGCTGCCAACCCACATCATCATTCAATCTCTCGAAGTTAAACGCAGCATTTTTCTGGGAGAACGTTCTGCTAGGAGTAGAGAAAGACACTGACTGCCACCGCACTGCCTGCTGTACTGATCAAAATCCAAAATACAAAGATGCAAAACACTGGCCCTGGGGGTCTCAGGGATTAGGCCATGGTCTCCAAGTTAATCAACAGCCAGCCAGCCAGCCAGCAGGTCTAGATAAAGGGCGTCTGTATGTCTGCCTCACTACCCGTTGACTGGAAACCACTCGACGGCTGAACAAGCTCTGGCCTTTTGCTTGTCACGGTGCGATTGCACAAGCCCCATTTGTCATCGGCCATTGCACATGATCAAGCACCACAGACCTCACTACCTGGGTGAGCAGGACTGAGATCTCCGCCACCTTGTATCCTCAGGACGCACATTGAGAGCTGGACCTCACGCAGGACGCTTTGAAGGGAGTCCAGAATTTCCAGATGCTGCTCTGGCTTCGCGCGCGCCCACGTGCCACGGGCAGCGCGTGACGGTTTCTCAGGTGTACCGAAATTTAGGCGCGGCTCTCTATCCTGTTTGTGGGAATTTCTGCCTTCTGCCTCCTGACGGGCAGCTCCCGTCCTTTGCGCTTCATCACTTCATCGTAGCAATCAAATTTAACGGCCGCACGGTTTCTAAAGTAAATGGGAAGCGACTGCCTCCCCACCTTTTAACGGCAGCGCAGTGATTTTACTCAACCCTTCGGTCCAAAAGTGCAGCGCACCGAACGGGAGGGCATTACCTTTACGTCGCTGCGGCCACACGGCTCTTCTTCATCCGCTCCGCACGATGATACGAGCCTCTGAATCTGGCTCCATGACAAGCGGCGTCGAGGTGGCAGCTGCAGGTGAACGGGGTCCGCAAAGCGAGCAGCCGAGAGACCGCGGTGCCATTTACATTCTCCTCCTTTACACAACACGGTGGAGAGAAACTGCGAGGGCGACGTCACTTACCCGCAGGTATCCGGACAGGTGAGGACACGACAGTCAGCCAGGAAACTTCCCTCTTACCTTGGACGGCGCTTCAGCGCCCCCTAGAGGCCGGGGTAAGACGGACGCAGAGCCGTGTAAGGTCGGCAGCTTCGTGTCCTTCCCGTCATGACATGGCACCTTCATCTGCTCTGTGCACAAATCTTTCAGAACACACACGAAAAGACCTTCGTTTCTGACGTGCCGTCCCGCAGTTACCCTCCTGTTTGTGTGTTTTCTTACGCTACTTAATGCCTTCTGCCCCCCTCCACCCCTCGGTTTATTAATAAACACCCGGCAGGGCTGCAGTAAAGCGGATCTCTGCCCAGACTCTCGAGTGGCTTCTCCTGCAGGCGGTGAGTCCTCTCTCTGACTTTAATGCCCTGACGGTGCTTTAAACGAGGGCATTTAAGCCCTAAAATCCCCCTGGGTGCAGTTATGATACAGCAACATGCGGGGTGCCTGACGGCCGTGGACGGGCTGCCGTCGCCCTGCACTGAGAAACAAACAGCAACTCGTCGGCCATCCGCTAATTTTAGATCAGGTTGTGTTGCGATCGCCGTGGTCGATCCTGTGCTTTGCCGGGCTCACACCCCCTGGCAGCCCGGGCAGCACCCTGTCACTGGTCGTGAGAGACGATCGGATGCCTGGACCGATGAAGATCCGCACTTATTCAGAGGCCACGGTATGATGGCCATTAGTGGTGTATTGATACTGATATAAATCTTAAGTATTTAAAGAAAACACCCGTACCAGTTCCACCTGTTTCTCCTCATCTTCGTCAGGTTCTGTATGGAAAGCTCTGGGACTGCTGAGGCCAAGCCGGTGGGGGTGCCGGAGAAGCAGGGTGTGAATGAGCTGCAATCACAGGCTCCGGGCTGCTTGGCCAAGCTGGGGCAGCAGTTTGAGAGCTGCATCGTGGATGTGGGGCTCCTGGAGCAGAAGCATGCAGATCTGCAGCAGGAGCTCCAGCGGCTGCAGCAGCCCATGGCTGGAGCAGTACTGACACTGCGTGCACGTCTGCTGCAGGCTCACAGACAGCTGTCCCACGTGCAGCTGGAACATCTGTGGCTGCAGGAGGAAGCACGGCTGCTGAAGCGGAGGCTTTTCACTACTGCCAGGGACTGTATCCAGAAGCAGGTGATCCTGGCTGCACATCAACACGAGGTGGCCCAGTCCAGCATCACGCAGGTCAGGAGAACTCTGCTCTGTAAGGCGTCTTACACTCCAGGTCCATCTTTAGTGATGTATTTACATGGTACTTGACAGTTAGTGGCTGAGTTGCTACTCTCACTTCTGTATTTTACTGCGTAAATGACCTCCTCACAAGTGTGACAAGAATACCGAGGCTTCAAATCAGAATCGACTTCATTCGCTGCATACAGTCTGAGTACAAAGAATTTGTCTGGGTGCCTTTGGTTACAGTACAAAATAATGTACAAGAGTGACATAACAGTATTTACAAGGTTATACACATAATAGAAAATATACAAGTAACAAAAAAAAAAAAAACCAGACATTTTGGTAAGGTGCAATGGGGCAACCCACACAGAGAGCCCAGTGCAGAAGAAATATAAACAGACAATATTTATAGTATGAGAATAAATATTACGCCAGACAGACGTGTGTGAAAAACACAAATGAACAAATAGGTAATGGGGAGGATGGAATAGCACAATGCAGACCTAGGCGTGTGTCCTCACAGACTGTTAAATGATTCTTCCAATTTAAGGTGCAGTGTGCAGGAAACGTTAACAAAAGAACAGCTCAGTCTGAGGACTCAAGGTTGAGCACCTTTACAGCTGTGGGGAAAAAAGGTATTCAGGTGGCGTGAGGTTTTGGCTCTGAGTGACCGAAAGCCTTTTAGGAACAGTGTGTGTGCTGGATGAGAGCGGTCAGCTCTGATCCTTCCCACAGGTCGTCTTCCCTTGAGGCTGTACAGCTGCAAAATGGAAGGTGACTGGCATCCAATCACTTTCCCTGCAGAGTTTATAACCTGTTGGAGCCTGGTCTTGGAAACAGCTCAGGCAGATCCAAACCAGACTGTGTGGGAGGTTGTAAGGGCACTCTCAATGGTGACTTTGTAGAACAGGGTCAGCAGGAGTTTGGATACCCTGAGTTTTTTCAGCTGCCAAAGGAAGAACATTCTGAGATTTTGATCTATTTTGGTGGCATTAGTGTCTCATTTGAGTTTGTTTGTGATGATGGTGCCCTGAAATTTGAATGAGTCCACCACACTGTTTGTTTCGAGATGGGGAAGTAGAGTAGGGGATCTGCAGAAGTCCAGATCATCAGACCAGCCAGCAACCTTTGAGTTACCAGCCATGTCCACTGTCCGACCTGCCGTCCCATTATACTAATAAGCGAAGCACCAGTGTTCATAATCACATTAAAGAAGTAAAGTGAAATTCACTGGTAACTTGTATTAAGAATTTCTATGGTGCTGCTCACTTTTTCACAAGTTACATTTACTTGTGGTGAAATGTTTTTCTGCCCTCTTGTGGTGGTCCACCCTCACTGCCTCCCTAGGAAGAGCTTCAGGCCCAAATCCTACAGCTGACCCAGGAGGTCTCCCAGCTACGCGAAGCCCAGAATAACCGGCTCAACAGGCTGCGGGCTCAGCCGCCACCAGTCCGCCCTCGGGCTTACAGTGACCTGACAGCCGGCCGACGTGTCTCTCAGGACCTGGCGCAGTACCTTCAGAGTGGGATGAATGCGCTAGAGACCTGGTATGAGCCACTACTGCTGACACTGCTGCGGAGGCGCCGGGCTGGGGATGAGGCCCTGCGCAGGACCCGTGAGTTTACCCAGGACCTGAGAGTCCAGCTGGGGCCTTTGAGGGAGCAGATCCAGACACTGGAACTGCAGCGAGCCTGCTTGGAGGACCGGATCACTCTCATACAGCAGGAGAGGGAGGAAAACTTGGCACAGTATCGGGTATGGATGTGGGGTCTATCATAGAGAGTAGGGCTGAGACCACGGTGTGGAAAGTATGTGAACACATGGGTTTTAACCAGAAGAAACAGCTTTTAATGTTACTACTATGTGGGAAACACACCAGCATTTAAGTGCTTAAAAAAAGGAGAGGCAAACTGTCTCACTCATGCACATCAATAGGAGAAGCTGGACATCCTGGAGGAGATGGCAAGGCTGCTGCGGACGGAGCTTCAGGTTCAGAAGAAGAAAACAGAGGAGTTGGAGGCCCAGAGGATGCACTTAGAAAAGGAAGCAGATGCTCACAGGTGTGTGATAGAAGGAGCCGGCTCTCAGGGGTATAGCTGTAAAGTCTAGATCACTTTCAGCACCCACTAGCCCAGTAAGACAGCATGTAAACTGGTAGAGGCCATTGAGTGCTGAGACCCCGGCTCCCACCCCCTCTCTGTTTTACAGGGAGTGTGTCAAGGCATTCAGTAAACCAGGACACAGCACTGGCTGAAAGGACTCGTCTTCATGCCCAT
The DNA here is from genome assembly GCA_009936485.2 of Gymnarchus niloticus. Classification (NCBI taxonomy): domain Eukaryota; kingdom Metazoa; phylum Chordata; class Actinopteri; order Osteoglossiformes; family Gymnarchidae; genus Gymnarchus; species Gymnarchus niloticus. The sequence continues at coordinate 18,056,162 of JAACJT020000030.1, read as the reverse complement.
ACAGGTCTCAGCCAGTCCCCACGAAGCTCCTTGGACAGCCAGTCCATGGCTTGTATAGCTAAAACAGTAGGAACACGAGCATAAATGGATCCCAGAGTCAGTTTACCATTTTATTTCAATGTGGTTGCATAGCAAAGGTTGCAGAGTAAGACTATAGCCTTTAGTAACACTTGATCAGTTTTACATTACAGGTTAAAATCCACAAAGTAGACCCATTCTGGCAGTATGTAACAATAAAATGGCCTTACTCATTTCACTTCATGCCTTTAACACCACACTTGCTTTTGTGTTTGAGTGTACTTTGGTTTCCCTAAGGAAGAACGTTCACAGTACTGTAAACTAAATCACTCGGTCCTGTGCCTGCAGTAGGGGATGGGAGTGACCAGGAGTCCAGTGATTGACAGTAGAATTCGTCACATCAGTGGCAGCCTAGAGAGAGAGAAGGGGAACAGGAAGCAGGCCGGTATGCAGAATCACAGGTCTGTGTAATAGCCTGAAGTGTGAGATGGGGAAGCTAGGGACATCCTGACCACTTACTGTCATAATGCAGCTTCTGTCCCATGTTCACAGCTGGGACTGTAGCACAAACTGGGAGGTACAGTGGAGTGCAGTCCACTTACACGTTTAGCCTGCTTTCCCTGTAGTTTGTGCTTCAGACACAGCTGACACTCGTATCTGATTCTCAGACAGCAATGATTAGAGCACCTTTAACTGATGTTGATTCTGCACATGTGTGGGATCAAAAGACCAACTCAGTTGATTTTTAATTCTTATCTAGGGTCTTTCTAGGCAAGGCTGAATAACAAACTGTAGTATTTCATATGTCTGGGGGTCAGTTACACCTCAGTAAGCAGCAGTGATGTAATGTGTTTTTCTACTTCTGTGGTAATTAGCGAGAAATGAGTGGCAAGCATCCATCCATATTCTAGAGCAGGGGTGTCTGCGAAGAGCCGGTGTGGGTGCAGGATTCCATTCCAACCCAGCAGGAGCCACACCTGATTCCACCTGATTAATCAGTTGAGCCTGGCTTTCAGTGAACTCAGATGTGGCTTCCTCTTGGTTGGAATGAAGACCTGCACCCACACTGGCCCATTGCGGATAAGATCGGACACCCCTGGGTTATGTGGGTCATCAATGAAGTGGCACTTGAAAACTTGTCCGTTCGACAAATTAACAGCCGGTCGAGGGATTTAAATGCGCGTTCACGCTTCATTTAACTCGGAAGCAGTTTATTATTCCCAATGCTAAAAATCGTTTGGAGGCTCCACTTCAAACTCACTACGTAAATATCCGGAGGTGGTAAAATAAGACGTTTAAAAAAAAAAAAAAAGTCACATCAAAAGAACATTTTTCCTTACACGAAAAGCATTCATACTATGAGCGTTCAATAGACCACAGAGCCGGCTGTAGGGCGGAGATTCGGCCGGAAGTGACGTTAGCGGAAGTAGATCCGAGGGCATGTGTGTTCAGAATAAACATTCCGGAGGGAAGCCGCGGTAGGTCGTACGGAAATGCTGACTTTACGTTTTCCGTGGCGATCGATTAACCGGAACTCAGCTTCGTCGACGGAAAAACAAGCGCGTTTAAATGATGAACGACCGAGAACTTGATCTTACTGAGGCGCAGAAAGCGATAAAGTCAAAATACCCGCCAATCGATAAGAAGTATGAATGTGAGTGACGTTCTTGTCGGGCTGAGGACTGGCCGCCCGTCTTTTACATTGACGTCTATGGGGGCTCAGGGGGTCGCGCTGTTTCCGCTTACTGCCTGTATGCGTGTCCTGAGATGGCCTGGCGTCCCGTCCAGGGTGTCCCCCAGCCCGGTGCCTCGGTGACCGGGGTTAGGAGCCGACTGATGACTGTGGACGTGTGATGGGAGGCGGCTTTCCTAAAGATTTAGGTGGCTTGTGACTGAATTCGACTTAAATTCTTTTGATTTACATCTTTTGATGAAGCAAATTAAGTATAATCCACGACAGCTGGGCATTTACGATTATATTCGTAATCAGTATTATAATATCATCTGATTTTGCACGACATACAGCTTACGTCGTTAACGCAGCTGTGAGTTTTCGTTTGTTGGCCATGACAAATAAAGGCCTTGACTTGCCTAAATCAGATAAATCAGTAAACATTCCGTGGTGTCTGGTAACGGAATAACGAGGACCTGCTTCGTGATGTTGTACGTGTGACGGTAACCTTAGTAACGTGTCACGTGATTCGCCCGTCCTCATTCGTGAGAAGTAGAGGCAGCATGATCAGTGGGGTTGGGGCCACTGATGTACCTGGCTGAAGGCCTCCTGGCCCCTCCTGACTTTGTAACAGTTACACGTCCCACCGTCATGGATTTGTTTAAAAAAAGAATACTGAACTTAAAAGTGAACTTTCTGTAGGACAGTGGCCTTGGGGACCAGCAGAGCACTTTCCCAGCTAAACACTTTCTTGTTTGTGTGCTTTGTAGATTTGGACCATACAGCTGATGTACAGTAAGTGTTTGGGTTTTACACCAATTGGAAGGACAGTAGTGTAGATAAAGTTTAATACAAGCCAGGAGTACGAGCCCACAAGCAGTAATGACATACATAGCGGCTGTCATAATTCAGCACATAACATTTACTGTTCAAGGAGAGTTAGGAACATAACAAGCAGTTCTGTTCCTGGCAGGTAAGGCTGTAGTAGATGAGATGAGCACCAGTGTCACAAAGAAGCAGATGTGGAGTGTGCCTGCCCTTAATGGCACACATCTGCCTTGTGAACAGGGAAGAAAGTGAGCCATAAGGGGGCATAAGCTACCATTATAGGCCAATGTAACATTAAATGACGCAGGATTTGCCAGTTTGCATTAGCTAGATGGGAGGGGTGGAGCCAAAGATGGATCTGGTGATTTGCTCCAGATGTTTCCTGTTTTCACAGTAACATCTGAATGTGTTCAAGGCTCCATGCATGGGGGAATTCATTGGAGGAGGCGTTTGAGCAGTGTGCCATGGCCATGTTCGGGTACATGACAGACACAGAGACGGTGGAGCCCATCGACACCATTGAGATGGAGTCTGAAGGTGAGGCAGATAAACTACATGCACATACACAAAATACGAAACAGGCCAGCGGAACTTCGATTAAGCGAGGCCAAGGGATGAGTAAGTCAATACGCGTACTCCTGAGTCTCTTCCAGTATCTGTTCATTTTTCCAAGAAGCAGATCACCTGCAAAGGTAATTGTTGCTTCCTGAACCAGCCGTTTTACATGTTGAATTTCCTGACACATTCTGGCTCTTGGTCTTCATGTAGCGTCCTTGGCATCGTGATATTCACATCACCCAGTTTTAGCAGAGGTGTCCGAGTTTGTAGACCTGTGTGGTGGGGTATGGTTGGCCACTCCTGCCGTCTCTCTTACCTTCGCACGCATCATGTCCCCCCTGCTGCAGGTGATGATATGGAGTCTCTGCTGTTTCATTTCTTGGATGACTGGCTGTTTAAATTCAGCGCTGAGCCCTTCTTCGTTCCGCGGGTAGGTGTTGGTCGTACCCTAAGAGACGCAGCCATTTGGGCCTCTCGTCTAAGAACACAGAGGACTGGACTGAGGCAAACAGCCACACACCCACTGCTTTTTTTCCTGATAGTTCCAGGAAGCAATTAAATTAACACGTCGTCATGTTTTTTTGACAATTTATGTGATGTTTTATCAATTCTATGTATCAGATTAGGCCCAGATTCACTCTCACTGTTCGCTAAAAGCTCAGCCCTTGTGTTCCTATTATGTGTTCATATTGCTTCCCCTGTAGTAAGTGGATTTCTTGCAACAAAAACAATCTCAGGAGGTGTAGGCCAGTACCAGCTTGGACCTTACCAAACTTCTGTATGTTCCAGGAGGTTAAAGTGCTGAACATTGACCGGACGCGGTTCCGGGTCCGTTCCATTGGGTAGGTTAGCCATCGACCTACCCAGACTTGAAGGGTGGTGTGTTGCTGGTGTTGTGTGTGTGTGTGTGTGCGTGCGCTAATGAGCAGGAATTTCAGACCTGATCACTCTATTTTTCGTTAATCTGGCAATAGCTCTGCAGGTATTGAATTCACTTCTGAGGTATCAGCTTTGGCAAAGAGGATCATTGAGCAGCAGTTTTGTCCTGCAGAGACAGAGTTGTAGATGAGCTTTGTGAAGTGACTGGGTAATACGACATACTTTTTAAAACAACTGGGTATTTCAGGTTATCATTACCCCATCGATTTTGGTTTAATCAGGTATTTGCAAAATGCTATTGTATTCTACCTTTAATGACAAGATTGTTTATTACTGCATTGAACTCAAGTTATGCAATCAGTTTTAAAGCACAATATTCAGGTGAACACTGTAGTCAGATGTTTTAAATACAATTTAAACAAAACAATGTTACATTAAACACTGTAGAATACATGTGACTAGAAGCTGAGTGTTAAATCACTTTGATAAGGGCAAATGAACTCTACGGTATAACAGCAGGCAAAGTAAGATGTTTGTTTACAAAGTCCCAAGCTGTTCCTCGTCAGTTATAAGTAATTTGTTAACAAAGTCACACCTCAGGGAGTTTTTTGCTTTTTTGCCCTTGGCTTGTGGTTAGAAAACAGGCGTGCTTTCCTTCTCTTCAATCCCAGCCAATGTCGTATGGCAGTGTGAAGATCATAGCATCCAAATGGTGGGCCCAGCATGCTGGTCATCAACAGGACGTCAGGTTTTTCAGAGCCGAGGGCAGCTGTAAACTAGTTCTTCTCTCTGTTTTGTGTGCTGAAACTCCTCTCAGTCTGCAGTAGTTGGTTACAGAGCTATTCTTGCAGGTCTGCTTGCTGTGGACCAGCATAACCCATTTGTAAAGCTTCTTAGAGTCAAGATCACTGTATGACCCCCCTAATCATGCCTACATGTTTTGGTCATTCTTGGTCTATTTGTGCTGGGCTCAACAATTGAGAAACTTCTCTCTTGTTCTGCAATTCCAGCTGTGAGATCATGGTTTTGGCGTATCCAGAGAAGGTTCCCAGATGCATCAGTGCATCTTAGCACTCTTCACTTGAGATTCCATTGACCTTTTCTGATTCAAATAGCTTACAGAAGTCTTTGACTAAGGAAGGGGCTGAAGTGTTCAATCTTTCTTTCATAGTCTTCCGAATTTTCTTCAAATAGCTCTTTTGCAGTGATTGGAATTCAGAATCCATCACGTTGTATCCCATCGTTTCTCCATTCAGACTTGCCTCATTGTTCTCAATGACAATCTCACCCTTGATTTTCTTCAATCTTTGACCATCATTTTTTTTTTTTGAAGTCCTCCAGTACTCCGAGTGTCCCTTCTAAAGCTGGAGATACTTAACCAAACAGAAGGCTGCTTCCTTGTGCATGCCAAACATAAAGGCAGTGACTAATGCAACCTTGTAGCAGTTGAAATACTTCAGAGGGTCTTTTGCCACGGCCTTCTTCTCAGCTGCAAACATGGATAGTGTTGCCACATCTGACGTGTGGCTTTCAAACGCAGCTTCCACTGCACCCTAGCCATCTAATGGAGTGGGGCTCCTTTAGTTAGCCGTGGCTCCTCAAGCACATCTTGCCATTTTCTCAATGTGAGTGGCCCAGTACTAGAAGCACTTATAAAATGGTACAAGGCAAGGTGCATGCATCTGTGTGATGTCACACTCTATGGTGTATTATTAGAACGTGAAACTAAAAATTTTTCACCTTCACTGAAATTCTCCACGTCTTCTGCACTTTCAGCAATGAGGAGAGTGTCATCAGCATATTGAAGGTTGTTCATATATTTCAACTCCAATATCGAATCATCTAGGCCAGCATTTTTCATGATATCTTCAGCATGCAAGTTAAATAGCTATGGCGAATGTACACGGCCTTGTCGTACTCTGTTCCCAATCGGTTGTTCCATCTTCCTGATTTGCATACAACGTCCAACTCTGACACGCCAAAAACTGCATGTTGACTGTCGTTCTTCTGTTTGTACAGATGGGGTGAAGAATTCAGTCTGTCCAAACACCCACAGGTGAGTGTCTGCCTGGCTTGCACAGCGCCTCCTTGTCGGAGTCTTCTTACGCATTCCTGGGATTTGCAGCCTCTCCACTCTGCTCTGTGCAGCTTGTAAAAGGTCTGTTCAGTCTGTGCCATGTCCTCTTCCAGGGAACCGAGGTGAAAGCAATCACCTACTCAGCCATGCAGATCCGAGATGAAGACCAGCCAGAGCTCCTTGTCATCATCGATATATGACAGGGGGGCTAACTGGAGGGAATTTGCCATAGATAATCATGGTTTTGCTTTCAATAAGAATGTCAAAGTCCAGAATTTTAATTTTGATTAAGCATTTATTTTCATCTTTATAATACATTTTCCACCATAGACTGGGTAGTTAATGCTGATTGGGCTTCAGAACATACTTTAGAAAGCCTCTTGTTTCAGCCGAAGTTGAGTGACCAGGCAGCTTTAATACGTGCATTCAGCATTTGACTAGAACTGTTTAACACTGACCTTTTTTGTGACAGACCTGACCGAGAAGATGCGTTCAGTTTCACTGAAAGGAAGGAAGAAGGGGGGAAAAAAAAAAAATGAGCTCTGAGTGGGAGGTCGTGGTGGGATTGCTGCTGTGTTTTAAGTCTGAGCTTGTACCCTTTTTGAGTTTAATTGTGTCTGAGGCCCTCTCACTTGTGAAAATAAATTATGGTGTACACCTTGCTCGTTCTGTGCTGCTCCAGCAAGTTCCTTCTGCTGGGGTCTAACACAACACCTGGACCACTAGGGCAGCTTGTGGAGCCCAAGTCCAGCCAGATGGGTTGCTGGACTCTGCAGCAGCTGACTAGGCTGCTCAGCCTGTGTGTTTTTCTATGGAAGCCATGTGTGATTTTAAAAATTTAGTGAAATGACTTTAACTGACCCTGGCTGGAAATCCCAGTGCCTCACAAAGCGCTTTGGTAGCGTGTGGAGCTGTCTGTCCTTCGGGGGCCTCTCCCGGAGCAGAGGCACATCGAAATGAGGGTGGCAGCAGGCAGAGAACAGCCAGGAGAACCATCAGCTTGTGGGTGGGACTTGGGTTGCAGCTCCGCCAGGCTTCTGCAATTGAACACTATCACACACACGATGTCTATCAGCCTTCTGTACCTGACCATATTTCTACATTTATGTGAAGGCAAACCATTTCTGACTCATTCATGGTTATGTCTGCCTGTTTGATTGGGCATATCACCATATTTGTGGGTGTACACCAGTCTAGCTCATGTAGATCTAGGAACACAAATACAAGAATATATGGTGTACCTTTTTGGAAGCTCACGGTCCTTCCCAGAAGCTGCCCTAGTGCCTTGTTTTGCAGAGCAAAGTTCACATGCAGTTTGCTGTTTGGCACCAATGCCTGGGTACACAAGAGGAGGGTCCCTTTGTCCGCAGGCCCGGGGACCACCTCCATTGTATGATGGAGGTCATTGTGCCACAGTGCCAGCCAGTTGACCTGGGGTGCTGGGTAGCCTTCGCTCTCATACTGAAAGCTGACACCATTGGGCTCAACATGTATGCTGAGCATGGGCTCAGAGTAGAATGCTGAAGGGAAAGTGGAGCCCGACATTACCACCTTTGAGCTTCAGGTAAGTTTGACCCGCTGAGCAGATACAGGAGTATAACATGCATTTGATCAGCTTCTGCTCACCTGCATACTCCAGCATGACCTCAACTTTGTCAGTTCCTTTCCAACAGCTCACAGAGCACAAGTACTGGCTTGAGTCCAGCGGACCCACGCTGCTTAGGCGCAGGGAGGCATTTCCAACCAGGAGCTCAGAGTAGAACAGGGCAGTGCGGTTCTGAAAGGCTGGACTCTGCCTCTCCAGCTGGTCCTGGCTGTGGTAAAAGCTGTGCAGCACTTGCAAGCCATTCCATGTCTGCCATGCAATGACTAGGTCCTCCAGCACCATGTTTGGGGCTGGGGTGAAGCTGCAACCCAAAATGGCCACCTGACCTCGCACAGCCATCACATGCCTCTGGGGGGCAGTAACATCAAAAGCAGCTGTGGAAAAAGACACACAGCACCACAGAGTAAAATGAGTCTGAAAAGACAGATAATTTTGTATATGAAGCTACTTTCCCATGGCCCTTAGAGGACATTAAGGGAGTAATAAGAGTAGAATAAATTAACAGCTAATTGAAGGAGAGGCTTTCAGTCATACTACTCAATTACATTGGGCAACAAAATAATTCCAATTTTTCTAATTATTTACTTACAAAAATATATATTTTTGTCCCAAGGGTGATATTATCTTAAGGGATAAGGGATATTATCTTAATAATAATGATTATCTTAATTAAATTCGTATAATGGCTCTCGGTGTCGCACACCCAGGTGGGTCACTAGTGCTATCTGTGTCATACTCATCTTTCCGCTCAGAATTTAGTGACTCATTAAAGGGCAGCAACCTCTGTTAGCTGAAAAACCATAGCTATACAAGACCACAAGTGTTATGACAATTGGGGAGAGACTGGAGTGCATCTAGGCTCGGGGTGACCAACCAGTTTGACATGAAGAACCGAAAGGGTGAGGTCCCAAAAGGTGTGAATCAGGAGGGAGCAGACAGAGCCTATTCCAGACAGCACAGGATACAAGGCTGGGGTACATCTTGGACAGTATGCCAGTCCATCGTAGAAAGGACCCAAAAGCCTGAGAGTTGTCAACCCTGCACAGGGCAATAGTAGAGATACCATTTAGCCTAAGTACAGGGACTGGAGGAAGAAATTCACACAAGTCGAGAATATGTCAGCTGAGATATCAACCTTAAAGGTGTGAGGCGACTGTGGTCTACCGTAATATATAACAATTTTCCTTAGTTAAATTGTATCACGTTACCTCTTATAACGTATGAGACACCGGAAGGAAAACTGTAAGCGAGGGCACGGTAGTGTTCGCGGAACATCGCGATGACAAGAAGTTTGCTACGTTGTCGTGGTGGCTGTTTGATTTATGTCTGCAGAAGGTGAAACCTCTGGGGGGGAAACTGGTTATACTTGCATCTGCTATACGCTATTTTAAACTGCTAAATGAAAAATAATAAATGAAATAACACACTGATTATTGTCATATAAAACAGACTCAAATTCCGCTTAGTTTTGTAGGTCAAAAATGTATGCATGAATAAAATGAAAATTTCGGAACACAATCACGGCAACTATGACTTTAAACGCTGAGAACGAGAAACAGCCAGGAGCAGAACGCTTTGAATTGAACGCGTATACGTCATTTCCGCCCAATGCAGGACTCCTTGACCGTGGTGCCATACGTCACTTCCGCCCAATGCAGGACTCCTTGAATTTAATGTGTACACGTCATTTCCGCCCAATACAGGGCTTCTGCGGAGCTTCACAAGCTGTCTCTCCAGCAAACGGTTTCCATTTTCTGTGAAGAGGGAAGGGAGCCGTTGCGGAGATACGGGCGACCGAGCAGCGTCTTCGGCCAGTTTAAGACGGAGTCGACTGGGTGACCCTCGCGGGCTCTGTAATCGTCAAAAAGCAAGTTCTTTTAACGTTATAAAGGCATTGAGGTAACATTAACTAGTTGAGTTAGTTATAGTAACCCGTCAAATGGAGAATGAGAGAAAATACCTGCCAGAGCTTTTGGCAGAGAAGGACAGCCTGGATGCTTCCTTCACTCACGCCATGAAACTCATCTCCGCAGGTAAAACGGTGGTGTGTGTCCCCGAGTCCCGGGGTCGCTGAGCTCGGTTCTTGCCTGCTTCTCTGGTGCTGCAGCTGTTCAGGTGGCTCTAAGGTGGCCCTCGGTGTTCAGAGCCCCGGTCTGTACAGGATGAAGTGACCTGGTCTCTGGCTTCCCTGCTTGGGGCTGTGTGAGTAGGATGGTGCCTCCTGTCTGGGGCTCCTCAGTACCCGGGGTTATGCTGAGGAAGCTCCGGCTGCCATATCAGAGTGTGTCTGGAATCACTGCAGGTGAATTTTCAGTACTGCGTTTTAAGAAAGGCCCTCCAGACTCTGGCTGTGTGCTCTGAGGCTGTCCTCTTAACCACTGAGCTGAGAGCTTTGTGAGCAGGACTGTCATGTGGTCACTACAGCCTAAGGTGGTCGTGTGTGGTGCTGTGTCCACAGGTGAGGGTCCTGCATAGGGGTGGCTGGAGTTGTGCTGTGAGGGCCTTTGTAGTGCATGGGCACCATTATTGTTTAATGGCCGTTTGGGATGGGACCGAGGAGGGTGACAGTGATTTCTCTTTTCATTACTAACCTGATTAACGTCTCGGGGTTATGAAGTGGAACTCCAGCCACCTTTGCCTAGTCATTTTGTCATCTGGTTGTTAATAGTCAAGGAGGTTTGGGGTTGTGCACCTGCTGAGTGTGTGTGTGTGTGTGTGTGTGTGTGTGTGCGCGCGCGTATGCTGGAATTTGGGCCAGCAGCTGGACTCCTGGTGTCTGACCTCCTTCATGCTTGGCTGGGAGACGGTGTTCTTGTGGGTCTGCTGGTACTCATAGTTTGCCTGACAGTGAATGTAAGTGATCAGCCACCCCCCCACCCCCCCCCAAAAAAAAAACAAAAAAAACACAGACACCCATATTGTGGTGATACGGATGGATGATAATTCGTATCGCCGAATGAACCAGCTGGTTTCTGAAATGCACTTGATGGGTCTGGGGGGGGGTCTTCCAGTGGGCTATGTACCCAGGTGGCATTGGCTTGGCTGAAACAGACTGGATTTGCAATGGGCTTCCTTTTACAATCAGAGATCAACAGGATTCAGAAAGGTGAATCACAAAAAGAAGAGGAAGCCTACCTGGACTTGTTTGCCACCAAGAATGTGAAGCTTAAGGAGCGTGTCCTCATCCCAGTCAAGCAGTATCCTGGGGTGAGAGCTAGCCCTGTTCTGTCTGTGCCGTTTCTCTTTTGGGGGGGCAGTCGAGTGACTCTCACATTCTCCGTCCCCAGTTTAACTTCATAGGGAAGATCCTTGGCCCTCAGGGCAACACCATTAAACGCCTACAGGAGGAGACAGGAGCTAAGATCTCAATCCTGGGGAAGGGCTCCATGCGGGACAAGTCCAAGGTGAGAGATTGATTGAGTCGTCTGCCAGCCAGCCTTCGTTCCCCATCACCATGGCGCTGGCCTGAACCTCATAATGTTTTTTTTCCTTGCAGGAGGATTTTTTGCGCAAAGGTGGCGAGCCTAAGTATGCCCACCTTTCCCTGGAGTTGCATGTGTTTATTGAGGTGTTTGCACCTGCACCTGAGGCCTACCTGCGCATGGCTCATGCCATGGAGGAGGTCAAGAAGTTCCTGATTCCTGTGAGTAGCCACATCCCCAGCTCCCAGCATGCTCTGTGGCAATGGTGAGGTCTGGAATGTGGGCCTTGTGGTCATCAGCCTGGCTTTAGAAGACGCTCGTTTGTCTGATCACCTGGACCTCTAAAATGGCACTCTCACTATTGTCTGCCTCTAAGCAGGACACTATGGATGACATTTGCCAGGAGCAGTTTATGGAGATGGGCTTCTTGAATGGAGGGCAAGACCCTGTTACCCGGGGCCGAGGCCCCCCCGCAGTACGGGCCAGAGGAGCCCATCCTCCGCCCACAGCAGCAGCCAGGTGAGAACCCCTGAGTGAGCTCCAGCTGAAAGCCCAGCCTAGGGTGATGAGTGACCACCTGTGATGTGCTGCTCTCCCAGGGGCCGAGGCTCATCAGCTCGTGGTGGGGCTCCATGGGCGGGCTCAGCCAGAGGACCTGCGGGGAGGGGGCGCCCGGCACTCCAGGGTGGCGTGTCTGCAAGAGCTCGCCCTTCGGCACCTGTCCAGCGCACCATTCCCCCTCCCACACACACAGCCCCACCTGTGCCAGAGCCTTACGAGGGATATGTGAGTTTGATCTGGGATCGGGGGGGATGGTACGCCACAGCATGCTCTGGCCAGGCATGAGAACTCCGATCCCAACGTGTGCTCCTTGGCATGTCTGTACTAGCAAAACCTCCTGAGCCCTAGCCACACCTCCCCCTTCCTTTTAATTCGCATGATGTTTTTTCCAGGCCTATGAGGAGAGCTACGCAGAGCCCACCTATGAAAATTATGATAGTTACTACAGCCAGTCAGCTCAAGGGTAAATGTCACCTCCCTTGAATGTGTCTGTACTGCTTCAGTTTACGTGATATAAAGGGCTTGATTCCCTGAACAGAGGCTGGTGCAGTTCGAGTTGAATCTGGAGGAGGCTGTGTATGAGCCTAATTTGGGGTGGGTGTTGATCGAATGAGTACCGGCAGAAGAATGCAGGCCGTCTGGCCGTACGCATCATCAGTGTTGGCAGACTGAGTGTGGGTTAAAGTCATGTGATGTTAAAAATGCAGGCTGCCTGATATTCTGTCTTCTGTTTATTACCAGGGACACAGAGTATTATGACTACTGTCATGGAGAGACAAAGGAACCATACAAGTCTTACGGTAAGATTCGACCCCGCAGGCAGACTGGTTTTACCTTACGCACGCCGTCTGTAAAACACGGCATGCCCAGCCATGTGCCAGTGGCCAGCCGGGTTCAGTTACTGTCTCATCGGGCTGTGAGCATGACCCTCCTGCCCCGTGCCAGCCGCTGAACATCAGGGCACCCGTGTCTGCCCCCTCTTTCTGTCTCTGCAGCCTCGGATGACTGGAATGGGACACGGGTGGCAAATCCCGGCAAAGCGCCGTCCTCGAGACCTGCTAAGGGCTCTTACCGGGAGCATCCATATGGACGATTTTGATGGGCGAGTTGCCCTCAACCTAATGTCGCCAAAGGCAGCTCTCGCCTTTATCAACCAGTTTAAAGTAATTGTCCATTTCATTCCCCCTGTGCTGGAGTTTGAGCATTGGATTATGTAGACATTAAACCTTCAGTTTCAGTTTAGTTAGCCAGCATTTTAAAAAATATACGACTGCCACCGCCTTGTGCGTTTTGAGTTTAAAAAAAAAAAAAAAAAAAAAATTAGTTCTTGGGTAAACATTTAAACTGTGAAAAACAAACCTTGACTGTATAGTTTAACTTGCTGTTAATGTTGCTTTAGAAAAACTACATTTACTAAAAGTTGCAGATTCCCACTTGCGCTACATTTCAAAATTAATCTTAGTTCCTTATTTAATAAACAAAATCAATCTAATGACTGGGAAAGAATTGTATGGGTAGACCTTCTTAAATGTTGCCCGGTATAGCAAAAGTCTTACTGTTCGTAATCTTTGACAGCCCTTGGGTTTTGAAATCTAGCCCTGCTAGACACTGTTGAGATGGCCTGTCCTTGTGGACCCTCTGAAGTCCACATCTGAGCTCTGTCTGCTTGACCCAATGGCAGCAGCAAACGTCTGCAGCGACAGCTGCATGCCACAGAGGGTGGGCAAGGTCTCCACAGAGTCTTGTAGGAGGGACGCTGCAGCTTCATCCCGGTCTTTGTAGTTAAAGTGTCTACGTAAAGTAGAGGGTCCGCTGTGTACAGCTGTCTAAATAGGCAGAACTCTGTCCCAAAATGTTCTACAGCACACTGTCAATAAAGCAGAGTTTGTTTTCTGTCCAGCTAAACTGGGTACAGTTTGGTTTGTTACTACAAAATAACCAAAGAATTCTTTTTCAAATTTAAATAATTTAGTGTTAGCGACTCTTCAGGAATGTCAAACCGCAGATACCAAATTTAAATATTTACATGTAGTCTGAAGGCTTAAAGTGTCTAAAAGAAGATGAGCCAGCACTGAAATGTGGAAGAATGACGCTTGCGTGTTAATCTTTTTAAAACGGATCTAGAGGTAAGACCGTCCTCAGCACCTTTAAAAATAAACTCATGCCTTTCTCGTTAATCAACAGGCAATTTAAACTCTGGAGAATCTTTTAATTTTGGTACGTCAGTGTAATCCCACAGACAGCGATTACCTTGTCACCGTTTGAGTACAATCACTCTGAAATAATAAGCTGAACAGCATTCGGTTGACTTCTGGGGCTCTCGGTAACATCATCGCCGATTTGACTAAAATAACGTATTTCAGTGCATAACCCTAGAGCAGACTTCAAAACTAACAGCAACCCTAAATCTGTTATATAGCATACCATTAATATTGCAGAAGTTAATATTATAAATTTGTTTCCAAAATAAATGCACATGTTAACTGCTGTTAATGTTTGTACGTTTACCTCAGGACAGAATGTAATGCAGCTGTACAAAAAATCAAGTTGAATACGTTCAGTTAATATGCTCCTTTCAGTAAAAAGTCAAATTTCCCTCAGGGAAGACAGCCTTGAGCTGCTCCCTGGGGACCAAGTGTACCTTCCTCCATTCCTCAAGTATTTGTTTCAGAAATACTTTCTCCTTTCTTCTGCAGGTGGTAGGTGTGGTGTGGGAATCTCGCCTGAGTACAGTGTTTCCTGACACTTCTCCACCTCCAGCTCTGGTAGGTCTGGGGCACCGAGGCCACCCACAGACCCTTTAAAAATGTTTTGTCTGTGCTTCTCGGTCCGGAAGGCTTTTGTGGGCCTGCAGTGGTCCACATGTTTTGGGGTGGTTTTGGTTAGGCCTGTAATACTGTCTCCCATTCCTTACAGGCTGAACCCAGGCTGGTGTGACATGTTCAAGCTGAGTGGGAGTGTACTGGCTCTGAGGGCTGGACCGAACTGACAGATCATGGCTGGATGACTCTGGTCCACAAAATGTCTTTAGGTCTGGCTAACCGGGTTCTCTTTACCTTGTTGTGATGTGAGGGTTCTTGTAGTCTGTGAGTGCCACTCCGTTGCAGGTCACTTGAACCTCTTTACTGAGATGACCTGTAGTCCCTGTAAGAGCGGAAGAGCTGGTGCTTTGAGAATGGGGAGGGTTATTTGGCCCAGCTGGCTAACAGAGGGCTGCTGTGCACTCCTTCATGGGCCTTTTGGCAGGTATCTTCATGTGGAGGTTCTACAGCTCCCTGCCATTAAAGAGGCACCCCATGACAGCGACTGTCCTGATCTGTAAGTTTTCCCCCGAATGTTTCTAATAAATCAGACTCCACGTGCATCACTGTAGCCTCACTCCTCCACAGTCTGTGGCTGCTCCGTGTGTCACATGACATTGCTCCCACAGTGGCGCCATACTGACATTGCTCTGAGGTAGCTGGAATTTATGGTGAGGGACGGTCGTGTTCTGTACACCTGGAAAAATATTGCTGCAGCCAGTGACCTGTTGGCTGGAATGCCGAGGTTTTGTGAAAATGTCCCTGCCAGCCCTTGAGTCCACTCTGGTGTGAGAATAAAATGCCAAGAAAAACTTTGATTCTTGTTGATGTTTTTCCTGTCACATGACCTCACCTTAAACCTTAAATGCATCAATGCTGGCTAAGACCATCAATCATGATTTTATCATTGGCAAGCTGGTTATCAAAACCGTTGGGAGCTGATCTTTCGTCCTCTTTTTTCAACGAATGGCAACTTACCATGCCATGAAAAAAATATACAAGACCTTCATACAAAAGTCAATTTTGCATGATGATCTGGAAGCCCTCAGTGCGACATATCAGAAAAACAAAGAAAGCTGGTAAATGTCTTCATGGCTCTGTCTATATGATCTTGATGGTGTTTGAACAGATACTAAACGTATGCTTTGAGATTCGAGTCGTTAGAATAATTTGTAATGTCTGGGGCTGCACCCACCGGCTTGTATGTTTGTGATGTTCCAAAGAGAATTTATTTTTATTTTATTATTTATTTATTACTGACTCAGTATTGCAGAGGACAGGGTGCTGTGTGAGTTGGGCCATGCTTTTAAACGAGTGTGTGGCATATGATTTGCTTACTTCTGCAGTATAGTTTTGAGCTGTCGCGATGTCCGACACCTTAGTTCAGATCGACGTGTATGAATGATAAAGTTTGTATCTCTGTGCCCCTCACTCACTCATGAGCCACGTGAGCCCCACTATGGTGATTCATTTGTCACATGACCGCTGGGATGACCTTCTGAAGCTCAGGTGCACACAGACAGGTGGCTTTTGGCCTCGTCCTTACCTTGTCTGTCGGAGCTGCTTCTGATTGGTTGCTGATTGATCTTGGGTTGTGAATGGAACTGAGCTTTAAGAAGCCCGGCTCTGTTCCAGTAGCAGCTGACGGTTTCAGCCTAACTGATTAAAGATTAAAATCTTTCATTGCCACATGACCAAGGCCGGTGGAAATTTGTGTTGGTACAGCTTACTGCAGTTTGGGACTTCATGACAACAGATGATTAACAGACACAGAATGGAAAAGACAGATGATACAGAGCAGTGAAGGTAGGTGGTACATACAGGTTTGTGCAAATTTAAATAGTTGAATGCCAAAGTTGACACAGGTCCAGTATAGAGTGTTCATCCTATAGTGCTGGACATTAACGTGCACAATGTGTAAACAGCAAATCAGAAAGTGCAGCATCACTCCATTGTAATGTCCACTGTTATTGATGCTGGATGTCTGATTAAAAGCCAGCAGACCTGTTAAGGAGTCTGATGATACTGGCAAAGAACCTATTATAGAAGTGTGCTGTTTTGGTGGCTGGCAGCTGGAATAGAGGACCCCCAGTGGAGATCAGGGGCTGTTAGAGGTGCCAGGCTGCCGCCCGATGTTCCCATCAGAGTAAGGGCACCCTCCTCTTCAGCATGTGCCCTGATGGACTGACATCTGCTTCACCTAGTGCCTTTTGCCAATGTGGAGATAATTTTACCTCCTGAGTGATTTAAACCGGCTATAGCTCTGAAATCCTTAAACTTCTGAACAGAGATGATAATTAGGGTGGTGTAGCCATAATGAAAAGTACAATTTATAGGTTTGAATTTATAATATTAGTTGAGCATTATGTGAAAATGGAAATCCCTCCAGCAGAACTTCTGTCCCAGACGGGCCTTTATCAACTCCGAGACGTGGTGAGGGGACTGTCTGGTACTCCACCAGCCGGCATAGTGTAAATGTGCTCCAAGATGTGATAAACCATCTTCCGGTTCTCTGAAGGTGCATTGTGGACAACCTATGGTGTGTTAAGTAGAAGTGTTCAAAGTGGAAGGAAAGTAAACCGTTAGCTTCCCCTTCTCCACAATGGTTTAGCCACTCGAAACAAATTCAAGCACTCACTCTCCACTGAAGTCTGCAGTGGGCTAATTTTATTTATTTTTTTTTCCCCCCCCAGATTCGCTTTGAAATTCAGATGCTGCCTTTTGGAAACCAGATAATGTAGACCAGTGTGGATATGAAAAACCAAGCAGCAGAAAGATATGCCTATACATCGATGACTTGGCCTGCTTCATGCCTGGTTGCAATGTGTTTGATTGTGTTTGCTTGACTGAAATAGATTAGCCTCCCTGACAGCTTTTGGGGAGACAGTTCTTCCACGCTCTACTCCTGCTGTGGGTGGAGAGTGCAGGCGTCGGAGGTAATGGGAGTATCTGGATTCCTCCACCTGCCACTTACTCTCAGCCAACAGCTCTGGAAGCTCTAAAGGAGATAATTGTGTGTCTGCAAGCACTGGCAATGGATCATCAAATGGTCTGACTGGGTCTTCTTGAAGTGACCCATCTGTACTCTTTCCTTTCTGCTCTGCTGAAAAGGGCTCGCAGTGCAAAGGATGTTAAAAAGTAGTAATTCAGGAAAATATGGAAATCTGTGATGCCTCATGCTTCTCCTATTCCTGGAACTATTAGGAGACCCATAATTACCCATGTTTGCTCTGACTGCACTCATGCCGAGGGACCTCCTCAGGTTCTCTACACTACACTGCTGAACTGAGACTCCGTTCTGTCACCCCACAGCTGAAATGATACCAAATACATCACAGAAACGGCAGCACTGATGAGCTTAAGGAAGCTTCTGGAATAGATAAACAGTTCATGTCTCTGCTCCTTCGTTTAATTGATCTCGTTATTGTTTACTGTTTGCTCTGTGACACTTGCTCTGGAATGGTACTATATTTAAAAAAAGAAAGAGCAGTATTGAGAAGCTGGATGATCTGGTGTATGCACGTCATACATATAGTACGACAGTGATGAATATCACACACGTCCTTGTTTAGGTTTACGATTCACGGGGTGTATTAGCATCATCCCCACCGCCTGAAACCATCTCAACGGCGTCTTTAATTGGGCAATGGCGCCACCTGGTGGAGCGTTTTGGAAACAGCGGGGCGTTCTGACTGGTTAGATGCCTGTTCAAGGGTATTAATCGAATACCTCCTAGGTTAGGAGACCGCGATTTTCACTGAGTTATATTTTAATGTTGTCAGCCACACAATTCAGCCTTAGGTTCTAAATTACAGAACAGCCGAGTATCTTGTTTCTAGCTGTAGAGATGGGAACGATCCTGGGCTCCCTACACTGGCTGAAGGCTTTCAGGCGGATCCATCAGTACTGAGGCAGCAAAACACTAAAATAGAGAAGCCAGCTGGTCTATGTGACACCACAAGCGGGCTGTGTCCTGTGGTGATACACGGCTGAGCTACCTCACTGTGTAGAACTGCCCTGAAAGGCTGACTAAATTAATGTGTAACGTCGTGTTTCATCCTCTGGCACACAAGACCGTCATTTTCTTTCGTGATACAGCCGAGGAGCCCTGTACAGCTTGTCTGTCTCATTCGAAGCGAAATTTAGAATAAAACTGAGTATAAATTTCACATTTTGCCATGACCACTTCTGACCCCCAGTAACAGCCGTCGTGTCCGACATGGGGATCCCAGCAGCTTCGGTCGGCGTTGGTCAGAGGGCCCAGCTATGCTCTCAAAATGCACAGCGAGCGCTCTCCTGCTCGTGTATATATATATATATATATATAATTATTATTATTAGTATTCTTAGTTTGCTTATCTTGGTACTCCTCTATGGATATTGAACATTTCTCTAAATTATTTTGTTACTTTGCAGCCAGGTACAAAATGAAGAGCCCCAAAGACAGAAAGGGGCTTCTCTCAATCTGTATTATTGCCCCAGCGAGAGAAAGAGAGAGAGACAGTCGGACTGTATACTCCTGCTTTTTGGCTGCTGCCTCTCATACCCTAGTCATTTTTCTCTTTGACCTGCTGTTCGTCAGGTGCATCAAGGAGCTCCCCTAACTGTTGCTAGTTTCTTTCAGACCTGTAGTGTTGCTAGGACAGTACAATCTCTTGTTCCATACCCTTTTCTGCTTTGCTGTGAATAACTGAAACATCACTTGAAAAAAAAAAAAAGAAAAAAAAAAATTACATTTTTTTGCTTCCCCTTAAGTTTTCAAAACTGGTGGGAAACCTCTGTATGGTTCTTTAACTCTGGTTTTTTTTTAGCCTCCTGTACACCCACTGAATTATGCGGTCAATTGAATTTTTGTCAGCGCTTTGGCATCGGCGTGGGTGACTGAACAGCTAGTGCGTACAGCAAAGCTCACAGTTAGTCACACTACAGTGGCAGGACTCTAACGAATTTAAGAATAGGAAAAAGGAGGGGGGGGGGGAGCAATCCACATGAGGCAATCCACAAACATGCTTGTGCTGCCATTACAATCTGGGCAGTGCCTGTAAAGTTACCAAGCAACAAAAGATCAAATAAAGCCATGCACAGGAGCCTTTCATTTGAGCAGGAATGAGAAGCATGCAAAAACACCACAACACTGTTCAGTGATTGCAACAGTCAATCTTAACTTCCAAATTTGTACAATATATCTGGCTTATTATTTTTTTTTTTTACCCCAAAGTCTATATTACTGTTTTCCCAGACACTATACTATGTGTTAAAGTAAAACTTTAGGAGAAATGACAATTGTCCATTTTCAGCTGCCATCTGGAATTACCCAGTTGACATCAATATGATGTGTGCATATACAGAGGGTTCTCTACAGAGAAGCTGTGACACTTGCCAGTTAAATATACCTGTGGATGTATAATGTTGATCTAAATTTGCATATCCTAAACTCGCATGTCTGCACTCTTCATCTATGAAGGTCCATGTACAGAAAGCTTCATTTAGTCAGAGGACAGCGGGCCAAAATGAAGTGGCCTCTTTGGACATTGGATCTGACGTGTGTAGAGGGGGATGCAGGAATTGGAGCAGCATGTCTAAGAAACAAACCAATGTCATAGTGTGGACCGGGCAGCGGGGCTGAACCCACTCTGGGGACAAATAGAAAGCACACTGAATTTTAGAGGCAGATCAGATTGAAAGAGCAACTGTGTACGTGAGGAATGGCACAGGAAAAAGCCCTCTTTTTCTGGGTCTATGCTTTCCATTTTGTTCCTCTCTGTTTTACTGCTGTATGCATGTATGAATTCCATCTTGATACCATATGCACAGAACTTGTACAGAAATATCACAACAGTCATGTTTTCTCTGAAATCAAATTTTTTTTAACCCTTCTTTCCCCAGCACCATTTTACTTTTTTAGCCAGTGTGCTTATTGATTGCCTGCAAGAATATTATTATATATTGTATTATTTGTCATTTACTATATGACTACACTATCAATACTGTGAAAAAGACTCAGCTGAATTACAAGAATCATGGCTTCCAAATCCAGTTTACTATAAATGGGCATACACAACTCACAACACAATAACATACCAAAGATAATATATTGACGTGTACGGTAATTGTACATGTAAAAAGTAAGATCCTGAAAAAAGGTTAAGTTGGCAAATTCAGAAAATGAAAAGCAAAATTGATTATCAAATAGGCAGAATGTTTTACTACCTGAAAACTGATGTTTACCCATTTGCAACACGCTTCACTGAATATGAACACAGAGATTTCAGATCTGCAGAATTTGCACTCAGAGGAATTTAAAGGTTTAATTTACGTCGCTCATTTGAATATTTTTAGACACAGCATTTATTTCATGTGAATTTTTTTTGTCATCCATTACAACATATTCAGATGTATACAACTTGTTGTTGCTGCAATATAAAGGCCCAACTGGTATATAAAGAAAGAAAAAACTTGATCAAAATAAATGCGCCAACAAACTTGGACACAGTAGTCCTGTAACATAATACCAATCTCAAGAAGCTCTGCTGTACAACTTAGAACAACAAAGCAGGAGAGCTGACAACAATTCAAAAGCACCATGGCATTAGCATGCAGCTTATGGATGTCACAGCTCATCCCAAATTTCAAAATTTCAATCTGAAAATCATTTAAAATAATGAAAGCAATGAGATTGGTCTCATCAATGTGGCAGCCAAGTGGAAAATAACTTTGCATTTCAAAAGCATTTCATAAAAACATGCAGCCTGCTTCTGTTCTGTCAGAATATTGCAAGTCTAACGTTTTGAATAGAACTGAGGGGGGAGGAAAAAGAAAATCTTTAAAAGCTAAAATATATACAGAGAGAGACAAAGGCAAGGAAGCATGAAATACAGTTTGATAACGTGTGAGACTATCACCACCACTCCAGTGATCAGTTTGGCTTCCTGTGAGCCAATTAGCTCACACCCATCGTGCTGACTAAACAGCAAGGTCACCGTTTAAGTGCATCCTCTGAAATACTAGGCCACCTGTCCCTGGCACTCCACACACCCTCTTAACTCTTGATAGAGTGAAGTGATATAGTCATCAAAGCTTGTTTATTTGAGACCTTTCACTATTTTTTAAGAAGCACCAAAGTTTCTTCATTCTCCTGGTGTGGACCAAATAGAATTGCTCAAAAAAGGTGTTTAGCATCAGAACCACCCAAGAAGTGCCAAAAGGCTGCAATGTCTCTTAATGGCAAGTCAAATGTGTGACTCTGGAGTCTCATTGGCATACATTATTGTGCCTAATGCCTCAGGAACTTGCTTAAGCACACTGCTGGTCCAGACCCACACCAGTGGCCCATTACAGAACATCTGGTCAGAGATATGTGTCTTGGCAAAGGAAAGAGGGCCCTGAATGTGATTTATTGATCAAAGCTGAAGTGCTAAATGTTACTTATTTTGTGCCAGGCAATGACTTATTTTTCACAGCCCCCTCAACTACAGCTCAAGCCTGTGAGGTTTTCACAAAATGAATAACAGGGGAACTTAATTGTTGCAAAGCAGGCTGAATAAAACCATTAAGAAAAGCCATCTCACCTAAATAAATGACAAATCTGATGAAGTGCATCAGCTTCCCATATGACATTATTGCTATAATCAAGAGGCACCTGGCACCAGCTTTAAAAGTGCACCCTCGTAAATGCCTTGATCTTAAAAGCCTCAGTTTGGACGACCACACAACTCCAGTAAGATTGAAAACTCTAGGCTTAGAGTCAAACTTACATTGTACCCACCTCCCTTATTATTTTTTAAGCATATGCTCACTCTACCCTAGAACCTAATATTACAGTTTTCCATTTGAGATCTTACAGGGAAATTACTTACTGGGCTGATAGATATGAATCGCTGTAATTTCATGTGCATTTTTGCTGTTCATCTTGGAAAATTTCCATACTAGAGATATGGTTCTATGGTAAAACGATGACTGTAAATTATTAAACAAGAAAGTGCTAAGGAAGCAAACATTTCTCCAAAAGGAGATGTTCATGAATGAACAGACTTACCGTAAACATGGAGCGGAAGGTGCTTATGTCAGTAAACAACTCCTCCACGGATGTCTTCTTGGGATCAATTGCAAAGTACTCCACAAGGTTCTGGTAGAGTGTGGTCATGTTGCTATGCATGATGTTCAGCTTCTCAAACTGCTCCCGGGCCCTAGTGGCAAAGCTGTAAGAGCTGGGTCAAGGGATGCAAACAGCTTCGACTGTCAAAGAGCAGAACATGTGGGATAGCTAGAACGGCAACATTAAAAAAAGAGAAGCCAACTGGACTATAACTGTACTACCAAAACTGAAGAGTGGAATGAAAGTCATTAAAAGTATTATCAACAGAAAACACTTCTGTGATAATGTTCTTCATCAGAAATAAAACAGCACTCACACACAAGCAGTAGAAGATCAGCACAACAATAAAAAATTAAATACACTCACAAAATGTCAAAAAAAGCACAGAAGCTGAATGCGCACTGTTATGCGTCAAAGACCCAGAGTTAGTCAGAAGTGAGTACTTAAATGCTTTCATCTGATGGGAAGTTTTATGTGTAAGGCACACGTGTTGGGTGTGGCAATTCATGTAAACAACAAAACCTTACTTTATATCTTTAAAGCAAATTCAATTGTTACATGCAACAAAAAGCTTTACAGGCTTATATTCTTATCACTATATCATCTTACCACTGGGGGGGATAAAAGCATGAATATTACCATGAGATTTCATCTTGGTCTACTGATTGAGGTTCTGTACTAATACCAGAATCAAGTTTACAAAAAAATCATCAGTTCTGCTCCAAAAGGACAAGATCCCACTAACACTACACTTCTGGATGTTACATACTGATGAAAACATTTACATTTTATTTACTACTTCAAGGGCAAGAAAACATGTGAAGTCAAGTTCCCACAAACGAACAAAGCAATGAATACAGTTCAATTATGAAGTAATCAAGTACTGCTCAAAAATGTAATACTTCTAAATGTAGGAATCTGACTGAAGCTGTCCTCCACTTAGCCTCTCTAACATCAGGGCATCGCACACACAGGTACATTGAAATTGGAAACAAGAAAGCTCAAAAACGCAAGAAATACTTCGTATTAGACCAAAGAATTTTCTGGACCTTTGATAGAAACACTGGCATAATAATTCATTGGCATAATCTAAAATTCTCAGATTACATGCCCAGTCAAAAATGTAAGTGAAATAAAGTCCCTGCTGTGAAAAGTATCTGATAAAATCAGCTCTTCATATGACAAATGGTCTTTTACAGTGCTTGTTTACTACATATAAAACTGATGAAATGATCACGGAACAGTATATACATCGAGCAGCAGTCATTTAATCCACAGGTTCCAGGAAGTGAGTAGCCCTCTCTCAAGCCTGCACTTACCATCAACAGCAGCGGTTTTGCCTGTGCTGCGCACACGTATAATTTAGTCTCATTTTTTACAATAAAAATTGAAAGTCACTGACATTTCTGAAGAATCGGTGAAAAATAGATTGCCGTCATATTCATCTTTAACAAAAAAAATCTCCCTCAAGTTTAAGTGAAATTCCATTAAGTTCGCATGATATTTTTCTGTGATGTATGAAAAATGCCAATTTAAAGTATGTACAATATTTAAGAGCGGAAAAATAAATTTGATGTCAGTATAAAGATGTTATTTATTTGTCAGTCTTTAATGACCTGACATACTGTACATTCTGTAAAATTGAACCTAAAAGCAGAGCCAAGCCAGAGACATCAGCAGACAGGCTGGGGAGTGCAGGCCTGTGTGGGGCTGAGAGTCAGGTGCAGCTCAGTGCTGCTCATGTCATCCCTGCACTCCAGTAAAACACCATGTCCCACCCAGTGTCTGAAAGATCTTCCTGCTCTGCTGAGCAAATAGCCACCGTAGTAACATGTACTCATTTATTTCTGTATGAACACCCGAGTTTGATAGGTTATGGGATGGAGGTGTTGCTTGAAGCCAAACAAGTGACTTTCAGAGCACACCACTTTTAATTAAAATAAAAACTAATTCTGACTGAATTGGTCATGGTCAAACGAGGAGGAAAAAAAAAAAAAAAATTATTTAGAAACGATCAGTGAAAATGATTTAAGGATAAATACCAGGTCTTCGGCATCTTATTTTAATAGGAATTATGGGAGATTTCAAAGCACATTGCTTGTGACACACTGTAATGTTAGAGGAGTTTGCAAGTTGATTAGAAAAACTAGACTTATGCAATTGAAGAAAGAAATAAGCACCCATTTTCCTCTATATTAACTTCCACAGTTTCTTTTGAAGAATAAACTGGATTGGGCAAGCTGCCTGAGAGCCTGTGTAAAAAAAAAAAAAAAAAAAACACAAAACTTTCACAGCTACCCTCATGAAATATGCTTACATATGGGATTACATAAGGAATATGTCCAGCTCTCTCTTTAATCCGTGTTGGCTATAAGGGGCATGATATTGAATGCTATGGTAATATTGATGGAATTATTTGCAAATAATAATATAAAGACCTCCTTTGGACCCTCTGCTGTAGGTGAGGTCTATATAGACATTTGATAAAAATAAATGTCATCCTCTGACCCAACAACATCACTGTGTCAAGTTGATCTTAGCTTCGGGACAGGATTTCTCTCTTGTATGCATTTTCAATATAATTTGTAAATGAATACAGTTTATTGATGATAAACATCAAAATTATGGTAATAATAACTGTGGTACAATAATTTCTATCAGCATTATTGCTGCATTACAGCAATACCAGGATGTACACATGGTGCCTGATTTCCGAAAACAAAGCTTAATATAGGCTGCGTTGAGTGAAGTACAACACACACTCCTTACACAGATTATTGAGAGAAAAACTATAGACATACAGTGGGGATGGAGGGTTCATTTCCTTGTCAATATTCAGTGGTCAACCAGCTTAGGAGACACGTCATATCAGTGTGGCTTCTGGGAGAGCGTTGAGCCATGCTGGAGATGAAGGATCACTGTGCTTTAGACTGCCAGATAATGAACCACGGTCAAGATGGTCATAAGTGACAGACCACTGCAAACTCACAGCAAGGGAAGCTGAAGAGGAAACCCATGGATCTTGCACCTGCGTTTGAAGTTGCAAAAAAATAAAAAGAAATTCCCCGAGGCTGGTGCTGGGCGGCATGAAATGCCAAAGACAGATATAAAATACTGGGCGGGCAAAACTACTAACAGTACATTATAGACACAGCAAATGATTTTAAAGCACTTGACTTGATAAAGCACGTTTCCTTGCAGAAGTTATAAGCCAAAAACGAGGCTGGCCAGACTGGAAGAAAGTGTGTCGATAAGGGTAAAGCAAACAAATTGAATTGTCTGAATACTCTAATAAAAGCCATGTGAACTGAAGAGAAATTATACTGCCACTGAAGTGGACTGAAAGGATATGGACATCTTTGTAACAAACATGTCCTGTGTCTCATCTGGAGCTGCGAAGGTCTTTAAGTCCTTCTCAAGCTGTAGAAGCTGCCTCTCCATTTGCTTCAGGCTCTTCTCGAGGTTCTCTGCAGGTACTGCTCAGCAAAAGAAAAAAAGAGTAAGACACGCTAAACTGCACAGTAACAAAATACTACTATAACAATACTTTGGCAACAATAGTTAGCTGTGTGCTTATCTTTCTAAGAAAAGCTGTTCTTCAAATGAACTAAAGTCACATCTTATGTTTTATTAAGGCAGGTCATCCTTTTTATGAGCACAGATTACCATTCTAGACCATTCTAATGTTCCATATTATTTATTCAGAAGTATTTTCTGGTTTTTACACCTTTCAAATGCATAGAAAATTTAACAATACTGTATTAAACTTTGTACTTGCCAAACAGAATTTTTTTTTGGTCCAATCACATACAAACACCCTTAATACACATATTTGCAGAAAAAGAATCTTTGTTAATGGATTTTGCTTTTATATTTCAATTAAAAATAATGCTGCAGGAAAAATGAAAAGAAAAAAAAAAAAACAGGTTTGTTAGGCAACTGAATATGTATTAGTCTTTATTATCTTACTTTATTAAGCTTTAGTTAAAAGCATTAGTATTCATATTATGATTAAACAATTTACTGATCAAGCTGTGGCTATAGAGGGAACAGCATTAAATGCCCTGCAGCTGCATTGTGTATCCCATGGATTTTTAATGTGACCAAAATCAAAAACACAGTGACCATTTCGCAGGTGGTTATTTAAGTATTATGTTTTTCTCTCTGTGGATAGTTGTCAGTCTCCAGTGTGCTGTAGAGATGATTTGCTGTGTGATGCAGCTAATTTATGATGGAGGAAGAAGGAAAAAAAAAAAAAAAAAAAAAACACACATTGCACTGATTTTAGTCCGACTCAGACTTTCAGCTACAGCACTGCACTCTGGTTTGGCAGGAAAGTCTCAACACATAAATGACAATGAGAGCATATAATTATGCTAAATGAATAAACAGCAATGCTGCGGAAGTGTCAGTATTAGTCACTTGGTTCTACGTTGCACAACATTCTACAGCAGAAGACCCAAAACAACTGCAGTACATAAAAGCATTAAACTCAAGATGTTCTCCAATAGTAACCATTCATTTATTCACTAAAGGCTTCCTCACATCTATAGTGACTGCCCCCTTCACACGGGAGGGTAGCCAGCACTCTTAAGAGGTGAAAACGAAACCTAACTTTGCTTCTCACAACTGGAGGGTATTCAGAAGCTTACAGCGCTTTATTAGGGGAGCCATTAAAAACTAACCTGCAGCATAATGGACCAGTCCTGCCCCATGATACAAGAGCTTAAGGTGGAGAAAGACCATCAGAGTTAAGACTGCTGTCCCAAATTAAACTAATGTTCTCCAAACAATTTCAAAGACACAAACCCCTGGACTTAAGCTTCTAGGTATGTATTGATTACTGAGCATTCCGCAGCAAATTTAAGGCAACTTTAAGAACTGCAAAGGAAAATTTAATTGCTGACAATAATTCAGTTTATAAAGGCATTTTCATCAGGTTTCACGTACACAGTCAACTCTTCGAGATAAAACGTACAACAATGAGAAAACATGTTCCCTGGTTGTCCATACTGGCACATTCACTGTTCAAAGCTCTGGCTAAGCTGCCTGAGCGGAAAAAGGCGACAATCATTACTAGCTAATGCACAGTATAGATATAATGACAAAGCAGGAAGGAAACACTGGTGAGAAGTGCAAAATGGGATGGAAATGGTTTGTCCATTTAAAGTCCATCAAATCTGAAATCATTCTAAGGGTTGTTGAAAACAAATGCCCACAAAGATAGCTGACAAGGTAAAATCTCTCATCCTTTAAAACAGAACCACGGTACAGGTGACAACAAATCCATGAACTGCATGACATCCCAGCACATATCACCCTCCATGTAGTTCAACCAATACCACTAACGATGAAGGTGTGCTTTAGATTAAATCAGCATCAAGATGTAAAGGCAAAGATAGAGTGGTACTTTGCATATTGAACACAGTACAACATTGATTATCCGAACCACCACAGCGCTCTCAAATAAAAAAATAAAAAAAAAAAAAAATCAAACATAGCATCTACTTTTAGCAATATCTGCTGCTAATAATATAAAAATAATGCTGGAGTATCATTGATCAGAAACAAACAAATTGCATTTATCTGAAGACAGATGCAGTATAGCACAGAGTGTCATAATTGGCCACCACATGAATTAAAAAATTAAAAAAAAAAAAAAAAAAATCAAATGCTGGCTTTAGCTACCTTGTGGACTCAGGAGAGTCTCCTGTGACCTTGATGCCACTGTCTGTTGTCATTGTCAGATGGGGGGAGCTTTCCCTCAGTATTTTAATTCAATTAGTTTTGTATAAACTGGGTATTGTAATGTGCTTACCCATAATATTTGATTAACCAAACAAACCTTGGTTCCAAATAGTTCAAATAGGCCTAACTGATGTTCTACTGTATCTGGTATCAAGAAATAAAGTGGCAGTTAGCCTAATATGTACAAATGTTAAATGACTAAAGCCTCACTCAGACAAATTTAGACTTCACCTGAAACTCCCATAATTCCTGAAATGTCTTGACTTCCATGAAATGATCAGGAAGTTCTCACTTACTGTCAAATAGCATTACTAGCAAGTATTTTATTTTCATAAAAGGACACTAATACAACAACTTCAAGAAAATAAGGTACCAAGAAAGCTTATGTAAGATCTAAACATATTTAGTGTGCGCCCAAACTTCAGCACCCTCTCACAGATCAGAATGAACACTATTCTTGAAGGTAACCAACAGTGCATAACTAAGCGGATTCTACTGCAGCATGCCGGCATGGGATTTTGGCAGGCAGATTTGAATGCAGACACACACTGGTGATTTGTTCTCAAAATGAAATTTGTGCAGGTGTCCAGCTCTTAGGAGATGATATCGCTACGCTAGTGGGAATTGCTGACTGATGCAGGCACAAGTTCCTCTCGAGTGCCTTGCTTTGTGGAGCTGAAGATAAATATACTAATATTCCTTTGACTGGAGTCACAGAAACCAAATAAGAAAGAACAGTGATAAATGTGATTATCACATACTGAATGATAGATGGAAAATGCTCCCAGAGCATGTTTGAAATAAGCACAGAACTGCAAAAGCAAGTGAAAAGCATATTGCTTTTGGATCTTCAGGTTCGAGTGCATCCACAAGGGTGGAGAAACGGGCCTAACGAGACACACAGACATACTGCAGGAAAAGCAGACAAGGAGTTTCAGCCAAATGAACAAGACGTCAGCATATAAATGAATGAAATCGGCGACTGAATAAAATCTTGATCAGAAAAGATAGAGAAATAAGAAGTCAGGGTAGGCTTGCTTTGCATTCATTCCACTTCTTACTGGTAAATCATTCAAGTCTATGTAGGAAAATCTAATCATTAACATCATTAAAATGTTTAACTGCCTTCAATGTCACATGGGAGTTTTACAAAACGGACTGAATCTAAGCCCCCCCGTTCAGGTACCAATGCCACCTACATTGTGCAATGCCTACAGAGACCTAGAACCAGACATTTAAATACAGACATTTTATAAAGACACACAAACACAGACTAAATTCTGCCATATCAAACTATACAATATAAATTAGTCCTACTCAGGGTAATTAAAATCCATTTGCAAATAGCAAATGCCAACAAAGAGCAGCACAGGCAGAACAGTGGATTTAAGACATTAAACCACACTGTGGCTTTCACACCAGGACACTTTCCCAGAACAATGTCTCCATCTGGTTAAATCACGTCATTTTGGGCAGCCCTTTTTCAAGCTTGCTCCCACCAAACTGAAACGTCGCTATGAGCAGAGAGGACCACACTTGGGCAACGGTTCGCACCACCGCCGTTGCCGTCGTCGTCTACAAAGGCGGTGCCTTTCCATCACATTGCATAATACATGCTAGGTATTTCAAATGTGAACATTTGAACTTAATTTCAAAACCCTGGCAGGTATCAGCACAAAATACAACAGTCCAACATTGAAAGGAATCTACAGGTGGATGGATGAAAGCGTAGTATGAGAAAATACATTAGGTTTAAAGTGCCTACAAATATATGTCAGTGATTGAACTAATTTAAAATGATAGCAAGAATAAATAGCAAAAATGTTGTTTTTATTGCATGAAGAAAAAAAAAAGGTATCCAGAAGTGCAGTCCTTTATTGGACTTAACTTAATTAACTTAATTTAACTAAATGACCAAATGAAGAGAGTTGGGGAGAGAGCATTTGCATTTGGCCTTAAGATGCTGAAGAGGCTATTATGATAGCATTTATCATATTCTGAAGGCACTTTGCATTTAGAGAATGTGTCGTGATGCTTTAGTGTTTTAACTGTTTTTCTAGCTCAGTAGATGGTCCCACAGACTACAATTCATTTAGTTTTTTTCTCCAGCTATGGTCACATTTGTGCAATATTTAAGGAAATATAAAATTCAAAAGCTTGAAATTACATACATTTTGAATGCATTTATAAATATTTATAATGGTGTTATGCTGCAAGAAATAAATGCATTTCATATGATAAATATTTCTTGGCATAGTCAGTTTTTTGGATAATTGTCAGACTTAAGCAAGAGTCAAAATAAAATGGTGACAGATTAAAAGCAAACATTTAGCAAGCCTTTTGTGAAGCAGGGCCTTTAAGTACTGGCTTTAACAACGGTTTTTGTTTGTGGAAAATTTGCAGCATTCACATTAGCAACTGGCAGCAGAAATTGGACCCTCATCTAAGCTACAATTATTATTGACCAAATGCATCCATAAATGTCAAAACCAACAATAAGTCATTTCATTGAGACATCTTTTGATTACCATTAATATCACCAAAGTCGCCTTAAAAGTTGTGAAAATAACTCGCGATGCCCCAAACTTAAATGCTGTGTATAAAAACAATATCAGGAAGGCAAGCTCATTGCCTGAGAGCTTCTAAATGCACTTGTCTTCATGCCCTAAGTTTGTGACAGGTTTATGGCAATGCCACTCATCAGGCTGAAAGAATATGCTAAGCAGTTTCCCAGTAATTAGTCCTGTGGTCATGAAATCTTCTGTTCAATGGACAAATGTTCCTGCCAGTAAAACATTTTGCACTTAAAAGTAAAGTGTACATCACAGTGGAGCATCCAGTATTAAGAGCTTACATCATAACCCCTGACTTTCAGATGAGAACTCATTAGCCTGTGTTATGTTTCATGCAAGTACCATTACACTGAACTTAAAATTACAAGACACCCCATTTGCAACTTCGGTCCTGCAGATGCAATAAGAAAACCGCGCAAAATCACCCTCTAAACCAGCATCACGTACAACCACACAAACAAAGATTATAAACTGTTACATACACTATTAATGGAATGAATTATGCAAATGTTGAACACACATTACATGCCATAAATACCAATTAATGATTGTTAGGCACATAACTCCATTTGTATATCATCTCTCAATAGGTACAAGAAACTCTAAATTCTAAGTTGGAGACACTTCGATTTAATGTCTGTTGTAGGAGTGTAACGGTACACATTTGTACCGAAAACTTTTGGTAAGGGTCTTTCAGTTCGGTACGCATATGTACTGAACCAATGCAGCAAATGCACAACCTTTGTGTTTTTTCCCCCAAGAAACATTCGGAATATTTGTGTTACACAGTTGTAACATGAAGCTGAAAGCTGCTAATGTGAATGCAGTACAGGTCAGCTACAGTTCATTTTCTAAACGTGCACCTTAATGGATGTTTATTTCATTTTTATTTACTTCAGAGAATATTTATTTTGAGTTAAGTAAATTTTACTCTTATTAGTAGGTTGCAGTATTGACAGAGACTTTTTATTTACGAAAGACAGGCATACTTTGTTCTGTAAACCACCGTTTAACAGAAAAAAAAAAGAAGCAATTTACGTTTGGTTTCTTCTACCCCCACTGTACCGAAAATGTACCCAGCCGCGATTTCTGTGTGTCGTTACACCCCTAGTATGTTGTCATCAGAAAGTCATAATTACAGCAGGAATTAGAGTATAGTATTCAGCCACTGGGGTCACCACGTAAGCTAATTAAACTAATTCTATTAGCTGATTTCATGCAATGGAGGATTTAAGACAATGTAGAAGGAGCAGGAATTGTAATGAAAAGATTACTTGTTCAGAACCGAAGGGTTTAATATATTGTATGCGAGTTTTAAGCTGTTAACGTAGAAGGACCAAAGAATTTGAACTGTAGACAATTCAGGTACACATGTCAGCGACAAAGGACATATTGAACATTCAAATTACTGTAAGTAGTAATTACTGGGCCACCCTGTAATATGTATTTTAAGTGCTATTATAGAGGTAAAGATGAGAAAACTGATTAACTGATTGATTGCCATTAGATGATGTCCCACACTTGTACTTAAGTTTTAAAATGCGTTAATTTTTTGTCCATTATTTTGCTCCTACTGAACAGTGCAGTTCTATTTATGATCAGGAAAGTTAAAGACAACACGCACCTCAAAATAAGGCCATAGTAATGCTGACTCTACAAAATATAGGGTATAAGTCAAATTTCAATGCATCTGTTTGTCAATAAGCAAGACAGCTTATTTTACAGGGGGACGATCCAATATTTGTTCTGATGATTCCCTAGGTGTAAAAAAATAACACTGTGGCAGACTTAAGCCAGTTATCTATTTGCCCAGAGTTACTAGGGGAAACAACCAAATTTAAAGAACTTTTAATAAAAAAAGGCAATTTGTTTAAATTACTTGTGCTACATCCATACCCCATATAAGAAATTTGTAACTGAAAAAGGGTTGTAGCAAATTATTATCCAGAAAATGTAGGCAAATGTAGCCTGGTTAATTCCTAAGAAACTGCAATGTGTTAAAACATGTCATGGCAAGTCTGGGAAGAGGTTTACTTAGAAAGGTGAATAAAAATCAGTTATGTTAATATGATTTTCTTAAACAGCTCTAACACTAACAGTATCGTTTTTAAAGTGAAATAGGAAATAAACCCTCTATACAACATACAAAAATACCATGCAGAGGTGTGTTTTAAAACATACATTTCAACCTGTTTGAAACTACTTCAGTTAAATCCCTAATTACAGACAAACATTTCTAAACAGAGCAGAACAAAACCAGGACAAAAAACAAACTGACTTGACAGACAGATATTCAAATCACTAAAGCGTTCTCCACACAGAGATGCCAGCAACACAGACAGACACAATTGCCCGTAATTTGAATCCAGAAGCCAAGTCCCAAACAATACATAATTAACCATATTCTCAATACGTGGCTAGTTCTGGCTTTATGACCATGGATGCTTTCTGAATCCTAAAGTAAAAGCCAAATCGATGTGGTAGCATTTTGAAATGTTCACTGAATGCAATGTTTGCTTAAGCATGAACAAACTTACTATTATAACTGGAAGGCAAGCTGTGCCTATAGTATATAGTGCCTTTGAGATGTATTACAACAAGCATCAAACTACAGTTACCTTGATTTGAATGCAGTCACAAAATGCTCCAATTTCTACGTCAGACAAAACATTGTTATAGGTACACAAGATTCTTTTAGAATCTTTGCATCTTTGACATTAATACCAAAATAACCACCAAAGTTTCTTAATGGGCCTTCAGAACAGAACTCTACTGGAGGATGACATGCCCTTTGTGGGGCAAAGCTCAGTGGACCTATTCCATGCCAGTTTAAAGTAATCTACATAATTCTGGAGCTGCCATAACCCTATAGAAAACAAAAAAACCTCTTTTTTGGCAAACCCCACAAGTGAACTCATTCCGTAGTCAAGAACATAAAGAATTATCAAGACCCAGATCATGGCTTTTCTAGCATATATGTGCTACAACCCAGACATAATTCTTCCTTGTGTAAAATTTGACCATACTTGACATACTTCCTGCTCATTCCCTAAAATGGAGTTTCATTTTCGACTGAGTCAAAGCTGCTTGTCTACTTGGCCTTCAGTCTCAAACAAATCACAGCTGGAGAACAGTTACCCCCTAGCTCATGTAACTGATGCTGTTATGAAAGCAAGTCTTCATCACCGAAGGCCTTACAAATATCTCGCAAGGTAACAAATCTCGTATCCACAGAGGCCAAAATAACAGTCAACTGGGCCTGCTCAACTTTTAATGTGTAACTCGAAGTGTGTTGGGACAGCAAGTGTCTCATTAGCCGAGATAATTCCATACCGGTGTTTAAGAAGCTATGCCTGAAATATATTGAGTTTTTTCTATCTTTCTAATTCAAATTCTTGCAAGTGTAGGATAAAGGCACATACAATCCAAAATCTACAAAATGTGCATAACCATCTCTCATAAAAGCAGAAACACACTATTGGCTCTAAAACCAGTAATGCTGTACCTGAGCAGTGGAAAATGATCCTATGACAGTGTTGCCATAATCCGTCAGAAACCAGTTAATTGGTAGATAATTGGCCGACTGTGGTGAACAACACACAGGAGTATTGCCCGATAGCGAGACAGAATCAAGGTAAAATCAGGGTTAACTGTATGCCATGTACCATTCCACCGCACTACTCGAAGGAAACTGGTATGCATGATGTCAGAGGTGCTTTACTGCACTCTCTTTTAAAACAATAAAATGGAACATTTTTGGTGATAGGAGGCTTCTTTGGATCCTTGTACCCAGGCACACACCTGGCACCTGTCATACCTTGGATTTAGTTAGTAAATTTAGTTAATGCAAATGTATGCGGGACCTGGAATTTCAGCTTACCTCGACTGGCCTTGTCAACATGCTGGAGATCCTCTACAAACTTCAGCACCTCAGGGTACCTCTCCTCGCACACTTCAGCCAAGAAGTGCAGCAGGGTAGACTTCTGATCTGTTGATTTTGTGTCCTTCAGCTGAAGGAAACACCCAAAAGAGTTCAGTTCTGTCGCCTTCCGCATTCAAAAAAAACCTTCATGACAGACATCATTCAGGTCATTTGTGCACATTTCTACACTCTAAACTATACGTTAACTGGTAAATAACTTGATGAACTAAAGGCACATCATGCTTTCTTAAATGGTCTATAACCATAAAATGGAAGGGAAAAAAAAAAAATTGCCATCAATTTATCTACAATGAAGAAAAACAAATGCACCTGAATAAAATACAAGATTTCATAAATTAAAAAGGAGAATATAAACAGTCAAGATGTGCCATATTTTAGTAGCCTATCGTACTGCTGATCTAGCTTTGGCTCTGTTTCCACATTATACAGATCATTATCAGTTACAAGATAAATGACAATTGACTTAATACCAAATTTCAGCACAATGAGAATGTACATGATTGTAACAAAAGTAAACTTTACAAAATAAAAAGAAACAGCTATGCATATACTATATCAAACTAAGAGCTCAGCTCCTGTAAAAGGTACACTGCCAGGCAAGATGCACTGGCATTAAACACAAAAAATGTCAGGAGGCATCATTATAATGCAAAAAATCCAAATGAGTCAGCTAATGGAGAAGAAAAATTCCAAAGAAGTGAGATTCAAAGGTCAGGCTCTGATATTTCACCGAATGCTTTGGGTCTGCCTTAGATGAGAAGTAGAGCAAAGGAATGGAAAATTGCCCCTTTCACTGTAGCCCCAGGGACGAGTTAAACAAACAGTGCAGCACTCAAATTTGTACTGTTTTGCTACCTGAGAAAGACAGGTAGCAGTAAAAAGGGGGGAAAATGAACAAATAGTGTCTGCATTGGCAGAATAAAAAAAAAATTACCAACATTCTAACATAGCTAAGGGATGTTTTACATAGCTAATTCTCACCTTTCTCACTCAGACTGCAGGGTGATGCTTTTGTTCAACGGTTATAAATTACCAGGCCAGTTATTTTGCCGTTAAGATTGGGGGCTGGGGGGGTCTCATCTTAATCTATTTTTCTGCTGTCTTTGTGTTTATCTTGACTTCTTTCTACAGACTGTAGTGTCTCTATCAGTCACTATAGAGATATGATTTTGGTATAATTCCTGAAGTCTCAGCTCATGCCTAACAGCAATCCATTGCTGGTGACTACAAGCACATGCTTTTTAGAATAAATGTTGTTACTGAGTTTTAACTGCAGTTTTACACCAAACATTTTATTATATGAAAAATTGTAGCTGCATAAATGTGTGGATGTAAAAAGTGTATTTTATTAAAACTAAGATTTAAAGAACATATAAACAGTACTAAACCGTACGGTAACCATAAGCCTGACATAAAAATCCACTGACCTATAAACAAACTTAAACCATATGAGAATTAAAAGACAGAGTAATGTTTGTATTTGGACGAACAGATGCAGAACCAGTATGGTGCTGTTCTGTTATCAGGGCGTGGAAACTTTCACCACAGACTGAAAAAAAGACTTCAGGTTTGTGCCTTTTGTGTGTAGACTGAAAAGCATAAAAACAGCTTAAAGTAGTTTTGGAGTGGACAGTAGCAAGACACTGTGCGTGACCTTGAGTGAGGCATTAAATTTGAATTTATAAAACGCTACGACGACAAACTTAATAATAATAATAATAATAATAATAATAATAATAATAATATGTAACCAAGAAATACTACTACAACTACCATTGGTCCATTTTCCAATGGTTTATGCTAGGCAGAGTTCTGTGGGGGCCTGGCACTTATCCCAGGCATCATGGGCCAGAAGCCAAGGGTAACCCTTGGGCAGGATGTCACTGCATACAGGCACACAGTAAGTGCACATCAGAGATGCCGATTAACGCAGGGGCAGGAATATATATACACATCTATATACATACAAATACGTACATGTATAAAATCTCTACTGTAATAAAACGACATGAATCTTTAAATGATTTCTAAAGACTATTCCAATGTCTCACACTCATCTGAAAAGTGGTGAAAATTACATTAACGCCACACAGTAATAGCGGTTTAAGTGTAACAAACTGCTGTAATGAAGACAAAAAATATACACTACTTGATTAAATAGATGCCAGCCCCTTATAAAATGTCAGACTACCAATTACATAGTATATACTGCCATAAAGACTGCATAAGAAAACAAATATGCAGATAAAAGGTGTTGTGTTGGGACAAATCACTGCGCAGGCTTACTTTGCAAAGGGAGGTGAGGTTGAACCCATAGGACTGTGCATTGCGGGATCCAGCATTCATGTAGTTGCCCATGAGCAGCACAAGCTCTAACAACGAGGTGAAGCTTTTGCTCTTGCGGATTTCCTCACAGGCCGCGCTCACAGCCATGATGTCGGGCCTGATGTTGTTGACCTGTTCCTCAAACTGCAGCTTGAAGAGGATGCCATTGAGCCGCGGACGAAGCCGCTTCACACCACTCATCTGGCAAGGAACAAAGGTCAGTCAAGTTATCGGTTAAGCTCAGATAACATTGTTTATTACTTTTGGATATTGCTTCCTAGAGGCGTTACATGGGAATTATTTGATTGGTAACGCTACACAGAAGCTGCCACGGTACAAGGAGGTCAATTCTGAGGCCAGAGCAACTACAGATTCCTCCATTGTTCTCTCAAAGCCTATAATGGGGTTCTGATGTGCTGTGGTGCCGGTGAAGCCACGCAGAGTTCCAAAGCCGCTGGCACAAAACATCCTAGAACCGGTTCAGAATCTGCATAAAATAGAGGGCTGCAGTTCTCTTTTTAAAAGATACACCATCAAAATAATGATTTGCTTTGTTACGTTTAATGTCGGGTGACAGACGCAACAGAATGAAAACATACAAGCATACAAATTAAGATATTTCACATGTCTGAAACTAGTCTCAGTCAGAACACACTGTATGACTTTGAATGTAGGGTTGGCTTTCGAGTAATTTCTAGAAATCGTTGGAGGGGGACTGCAAATGTAATGAAGGAAATTCAGGGTTTGTTCTGCACTAGGTCATTTAGGGTAAAATATTTTTGCTTGTGAGACATGAATATTTAATCAGACTCTTTGAATTATTTGTATTGTTGCTCCACCAATATTAGCTTTCTTAAAAAGAGGTTGTAATCTCAAACTGGTGTCAGCCTCGCGTCCCTTCAGAGAGTTAAACAGTGTAAAAGTTATGCTAATTATTCTGGTGCCTTTGACTCTTAACTTCCTTCCAGGAGAACTTCAAAGATGATGACTCGCAGTTTAAACGTGGCTACACAGACAATGGGTTTCTTCATCACCATACCCTCCACTCACCTTCACACTAAAACCATCTACAGACAACAAAGTACAAATAATGGAAGACAATTCAGAAAAATCAGACATCAGGAGGGTTCAAAAATTCCAAATGGTCTCAAGAGGGACAGAACTGAACCAAGACTAAAAAGGAAAGGGGGGTAGACCATGGGAGTAAGGTCTGAATTTATTTTACATGAAAATAAAAAAGTACCTGGTTACTTACAGTATCATTAACCTAATTATACAACAAAGTAAAAAAAAAAAAACTGCAGCCTGAAGTATAAGCACTTTTTCTTCTACACACAAGCAGAGTTAAATAACACTCTTACAGAACTGCATAAACATGTTTATATACAGAAGCTTCTTCTCACGTACAACAATCCGTAAATCGACTCCCACACTGCTGGACAACGGCAAAGTCCTTACTCGTTAAATGCCATATTCTTATAAATACTTCTTCATATGTCACATGCCAGACCCTGTCGAGGACACTGTCTTTGCTGTTTTATTGATTTTTAAAAATTATGATGCTTTTAAGATAGTTGACTTCATGCCTATTGTGAAACACAGAATCTCCATGGTAACCTGTGTCACTTCCATTACTGTAACTGCAATTATGTCCATGGATGTGGCTGGTTATTTCTAACCTGCAGCCTCAAACAAACTTTAAGCTTCCATAATAATGTCATATTATCAAGAAACTGGGTTATTTTATCATATATAGTGTTTTTTGTGAAGGATGCGAATAATTTGCAAACTTTAATGATTCACGGAATAACTTTATATGTATAGAATATACACAGACAGAACAGGAAACTGCAACATATTACACCATAATTAGACAAACAATTTTTTGTTTTATCTTGGTTAAACAACTGTTTAAAATTATGATGTTCTGTAATTACTTACAAGCAAAAACATGCATTATTGTAAAGTCCTAAAATGAAAAAGGAAATGCTGACATTAATAGGTTTCAAACATAAAGCACATAGAGACCAGGGTAGGAAGGGTGGTTTAAAATTAATTGTCTTCCTACAGTCCTCTGTGGGAAAATGTCCTTAAAGTGCCGCCACTCCTTATAGAGCAAAAGCAACAAAACACGTGAGACCCCACTATTTCATCATACCTAGCATTCTACTGCCAAGCCTGATTAGCATTTCTGTTAGCAAAAAGCTTGGAATGCTTTGACCTGCTACAGTCTGGCTCATATCAATCTGCAGCTCTGAAGAGCCTGTAGGGTGCTGTGTGTAGACAGTATATCTACTGAGTGCCTTCTACAGTACACTATCTAGGATAAGCTCCTAGTTACTGTAAACACAAACTGACTGATAAGGAGTAACTGATGTGAACAGATGGATGGAACGTTATTGAAAGTGTATTACTTTCTTATAGAAACAGAAAAAAAAGAGAATACCTAATAATTACAAGAAACACAATATATTTATGACAAGGAGCTCACAAAAATTTTCCAAATCCATTGTCATTTGAATGGGGGGGACTTTTCTGATCAAACTGATTATACATCTACTACTGCTTGATGGAAATTACTATCAGAGAAGGTCACAGAGCTGAAAAAACTCTCTTAATCTATAAAGGGGATATCAGAGGAAACAACTTAGGAGGCAAAGCAATACAAACTTGCATGCTGGTCCAGTTAGGGGCAAATATAGTCAATGATAGAAAGAGCATTTTATTTAAAAGAAAGGCATTTCTCGAACTGGATGAGGTGAATAGGAATATTCATAAAGTAAGAAACTGTACCCTTAAAGATTAAGTTAAAGATTTATTTTAACAGTGTGTTAACCACTGTAGCTATTTAGCGGTACAAATCTATGTAATTGGCAATGCCATTGCTGATTTAAAGTCAAAAGCCTTTAGACACGTCTATGAAGGGGACTCAATATCAGAAATACATTTTAACAACAACTGTGAGTGCATATTTACACAAGCACAAAAAACCCAGAAGTATTTATGCAACCCAGAAACAAGCTGCTGGCAAAAAATGGTTCTAGAAAGTCCTTTTTAAGAG
Organism: Gymnarchus niloticus; assembly: GCA_009936485.2. Taxonomy (NCBI): domain Eukaryota; kingdom Metazoa; phylum Chordata; class Actinopteri; order Osteoglossiformes; family Gymnarchidae; genus Gymnarchus; species Gymnarchus niloticus. The sequence continues at coordinate 18,015,995 of JAACJT020000030.1, read as the reverse complement.
ATTAACATATTGTGACACATTTTCAAGAGTGCGTTTTGATAAAGTTCTTGTATTAGTTCTCTAGTTTCCTGTGAGGAAAGATAAAGTTTCATAAAGTTGGGTAATTCAGCATATGAAAAATCTTGCTTGAGGTTACTCACTTTTGAGCTTTTCTGAAGGTGAAGTATTTACTATTTAAGTCTTTGTGTACAAAAAATTTCAGATTAACTTCATTCTCTAAATAATAGAGTGCAATGTCTACATGGGACACTATTTCAGAAAGAGGGGGGAAAAAAAAAAAAAAATGAAATTATCCTTAACCAGTATTAAGAGAAAGAAGAGAGAAGACTTACCAGCACCCCAAACTGCTCTGGTTCTGAAAGGCTGCTATATTCAGCCCTGAGTTTGGCCAAAGCATTGAGCTGCTCCTGCTCAGGAAGGTGCTTTAGCAGGTTCTGTTTACACAAAGACAGCACCATGACAGGAATCAATTCACTGTCCCCACACATTGTTTTAAAGGGGTCAAAAGGGACTAAAATGCAACAGCAAATGTCTTTAATCTGTGAGTAGGCATGGGGCTATGGCCTAATCTTGAGCACCACAGCGGATGAAAATTAAAAATGACAGTATTTCCTTTACTTCTATACTGGCCGCCATACAAGCTTTTTATAAGCAATACTCTAGTATTTGACATAATAACCCCTTCGTTCTGAATGCAATTAATAAAAAGCATAAATATTAACAGTGGCCTATATATCAAGGACTGCTACGTAACATAACTACAGGAAAGTCTTTTCTAAAACATCACAGCTCATAAATGTTACATTAATGGAAGGACTTGCCAACATCTACAACATGAAAGCGAATATAACAGGTTATCGAACTAACACACCTACGACATCACTATTGTCATTTAATACAGTAAATTTACCATTAAAGGCATTGAATAATATTTAAAAGTAAATATGCATAGAAATATAAACTTGCATATATTTCCACTGTATTGGGGACAACGTCTAGAGTTTCCAAAGCATTTACTATGTGATTAAACCATGTCGGCAAGTAGGCTGAATGCAAAAACACAACCCTGAACAACAATTACAGCATGGAAAAACACAGAAGCTTATCCTGCCACTGACTTCATGAAACACTTGGAGAGCTTCTGCTTCTATGGCAGTCTGCCATGCCACGCTATATGGATGAGCTTTCAAAGTCAGAGAAAAAAGGAACACGCCAGGAAGGCTTGAAGCTATTTCTCTAATTGAACATGGAATGAGACCCCATGAACTAGGTCTGATATGTACCTTTACTGCACAGCTCAAATGCCTGTAGATAACGGTCCGGCCACAGAAATCGAGAGCTGCAGCCATCGCTCTTTTGTTAATTAGCTCAGACACAAAGGTTGACTCACTTAGACTTCACAAGGCTGGAGGTTTGATGCGAGGAATGAAAAGGGCACAGCTAACTTATTTATGGGTGAGATGGTGAATAAATGAAAAGTGACAAGGTCTGTGTGCAGCTGGTTTTCCCAAGCCTCCACACTGACCTGAACGAAGGATGCATCAGCGTGGGTTCTCCTCAACAGATATCCATTCTCCAATGGGACCATTATGAGGTTTGACGTGGTAAAATAAGCTACGATTAAAACTGCTTTCTTCTACTGCCATTCGGTTTCCACAGAATTCTTAATGCGCTTGAACTAGTTACTGTAAGCTCTATCAGTACAAAGTGATCACTCACATAAAGCAAAAAGCGGATACACCAGCTGATTTGTTGAACATAAGCATAAGCAGTTTGGTCTGTTATACCTGACAAAGATTCTTTTTTTAAGAAACAAGGTTAAGTGGAAGAGAATTGAGATGCAGACCCTTGGCTACATGAGGCACAGGACTGTGATGAACACAGTTTTAACGGTCAATAGATCAACATTTTTAAATTAAAGTGTTTCATATTAGTGCTGCATATTTTGTGCATAACAGCTGCAACTCAAGCTTTCATCTTCTGTGCATAAAAATATAAAATGATTAAATTTTTCCAACAGTCAGTTCCTTTCTATTATTGGGCTAATATTAACCATACAGAACAGATGTACTATGCAACCCAATTCAATCTTCCTTTTCTAAATAATGAAACGCTAAACTAACGTTTTTCCAATCTACCTGCCCTGTCAAACACCTACCTGCACCATGGACTCAGACAGGTGCTCTTCATCAACCTCCAGCACAATTCTCTTTATCTCTTCATATGGTACCCGAAAGGAGCCCAAAAAGATGGCTAAAAAAAAAAGAGAAAGACAGAACACAAAGGAAGCAAAATGACCTTAGGTTCTCCAAAACTCAGGCCTCAACCCATGACCAAAGACATTTGTTTAAGATCATAAATCATAATCACTTGGCTCTGGGTGATTGCCGAATGAACATGCTTCCCCGTACAAGTACAAACTTTACTAAATAATCCACCTTATGTAAAGAAAATCTATAGCTCTACTCCCATTTATAAGAAATTTGTACAATATATTTGCAAGGTCAAAAAAAAGCAAGATGCTGACATACATAAATTGACAAGCCATCTCATTTAACAATGTGATTGAACTTCTGGAGACCAGCAGAAAATAACCAAAGACACACAAGCATGCTAAGATTGTGGTTACAGATGTAATGTTTTAAATGAGAACTGCTTTGAAAGGATGCAATGAGGCTACGGGTCTGTCAATAAATCATAAACGCTACAACTGAGAATGGCAAGTGCAAGAAGAACAGTAATGTGTGGAAATAATGCTGACTGGCTAAGGGCTGCGACAACCGAATCAGGTCATAATCTGACAACGGACAGGGGGCTGCCAATATAAGTATTAAGTTATTCATTCTTTATTGCGTGATAGCATTTGCTATTATGAAGGGTGGTTAGAAAACTGAAATCAGATATGAACTGCTGAGTATCATTAAAGGGCACCATAAGCCCACAATAAAAATATGTCATGTGATATAATACGCCTGCCATTCAAATTCATAATACGCCCATCATTCAGATTAGATAAGATGGCTAAAAATGACAAGAAAAACACCAGAACAATGGGAGGTATCTATTTATACTGGATGATTGCAAGTGACCAAAAGAACGTGTAAAAATCCACCTTCCTCACTGCTGCGACTTCATCATCATGCCCCTGGCTACTCAATCCTAAAAGCTAGTCTGTGAACTGCACGGAAATATGCTTTGAGTAGCAGGGCGATTGAGACGTGCACAATCTAACATAAGTAAACTTCAGAAGCACAATTGGCTTGCATCTGTTTCAAACAGATGTAATGTAATATGCCGTCAGCTGACATTACAATCAGCAAGAGAGAAAAGCAAGCTTTAAAAGCGGACAGCAGGTGGAGATACCTAACTGCTGTGAAAAATAAAGTGCTGCTCTGTCATACGCCCTTTGACATATTGTTTTGATTGATTGATTGATTGATGGAGGGATGTTATTTTGAAATGCGCTTTACTTTGGCACCTCACACTATATACTTGAGGTGTAAACTTTCACCAGTGGCCTGTACGTCAAATATTCATAGAAAATCATTTTCAGAAAAGGGCAAAATATGAATACATAAAAACTTTTAATATACAGTATACTAATGAGGTCAACAATGGATT
>JAACJT020000030.1:17994187-18012274 GCA_009936485.2 Gymnarchus niloticus | reverse complement strand
CATTTTCAGAAAAGGGCAAAATATGAATACATAAAAACTTTTAATATACAGTATACTAATGAGGTCAACAATGGATTACAAATGACTTGCTTTTACTACAACCAGAATGGACATGCTCAAAATGGTAGGCAAACATCATATTGAAAATGTATTTTAAAGTCATACTTACACAAGTTTTGAGCCATCTTTGGATCCAGGACTTTAAGCTCTTTGATTCTTTTCTTGATATGCTTTTTGTCCTGTTGTTCTTCCTCCATTTTCTTTGCTGAGTATAAATCACAAGTGTGATTACTGACTGACTGAAACAGTCTGTGAGCTCATTAATGTTGTTCAGTAAATTAGTAGAAAACGGCCGTAAAATGGCAACAACCTCAATCTTCAGATAGCACCAATCTAAGAACACGTATACAGGGAATTTAAAGTGCTGTTAACTATTTATATGGACAATTGTAGGGTATAAGAAAATTTACAGTGAGTTTGGAAAATCAGCTATTTGGAACTCAGGGTTATAATCAAATACAAGCTTTAAGGATGAGAAGTTACATAATGGAACCTGCAGACTTTGACTGCTGTGACACTGCAACTATTTACTCTGTCGTCACCGTAGATTGCTCTAAGACTATGGTATGGATGGTACAGCACAGGTGAAACAAACCAACGCTCACCCATGTGCAAAGTAGAAAGAATAATGATATATAACTTCCATTATTATTCATTATTATCAGAATAGATAGACTGAAGGGGATACAGTGTACTACAGAGCATTAGAAAGACGGTAGCCACCAGAGGTCTGTTTCTTATAACACAGCAGGAAAAGAAACAAACAGATGCCTGCCCTTTGGCTTACCTCTAAAGTTTTCTGTAAGTTTTGCATTAAGCTGCATAAATCTATGATTTAGGAGTTGTAAAACTTGGAATGAGAGTAGTAGCAGAGGGGAAGCAGTACACACATTCTTCAAAGGCACGTTTTTGTATTAACGGGAAACAGCCGATCAAATCAGTTTAGTTTTTAGGTCGGTTTGATCTGAAGCATGGATTTTATTTTTTGGCAAAATCAAAAATCTAGAAAAATCAGTGAAAGCCAAAACACAACAAACGAAGATGAATGAGATTTAAAATTTGCTTCGTTTTAGTCAAAGTTAATATTGCGAGCAGTGGGTAAATAATCAGTTTAAAGTAAACCAACAACGCAGGGCTGTAAGTTTTTTCAAAGGTGCAGTGTGATGTACAGCCTCATCAGTTGCCTGATTATAAACTATGGCGCAACTCATTTAGAACATGAATGACCATAAGCTAGGCCTATTTGCTTATTCATTTAGAAAGGAAATCATCATGACCAGAGGAAAATTAAATAAAGACACTTAAGTAATTACAACTATAACTTTCTGCTTATACAAGACATTCAGTTCATGTGGTTATCAGCTAATTAAATCAAATTGCTATTCTTCACAAAGGTTTCTTCAGAGGGATTTAGAGAGTTCATGCAACAAGCAATTAATGGCTCAGGGTAGGGTTCATTAGTTAATCAATCACAATATGTACCTTGCAGTTTTATCTCCACAAACATCAGAAGACGTGAGACTGATAAGACCTTCTGCAAAAACCAGTAGATGTCTTACATCATTAGGCGACAATCTGCTTTGGTATCTGTGAACCAGGAAATTAAACTCATGTCACCCTTATTTGGTATGCACTATGGAGTGTCTCCAGAGAGCACGGCTCGGCCGCCACAGCCTCTCTCAGCACTTCAAAAGAAAAAGAAAGAAATAAAGCAGCAGGATCATAAGCATGTCCAGCCCGTTTTGGAAACACCAGGCATATAGATGTACACTATATGCTGCTGAACAATTTGACAGACTAAAAAATAATGTTAAAATATCAGAAAATTAAAGACGTAATTTTACTTACATTCCCGTCAGTAACCAAATTCAATTAATTATTTCATTTCTGTGGTACCATATTTCCATTTCATCAACCACAGTAAAACTGCATTCTAAAATGATCTAGTCAACCACTTTCTTCATTATACAATCCATCCCTAAGATTTCACACACAAGTATGGGTGATAATTAAACAGTAAGATGATACAAAATTAAGGCAAATAATAATGCAGCAACTTCTGGGCTTTCCATCTGTATTACAGATGGGAGATACGTTGAGACTTTCCCTGAGATAACACGTCTGAAAGAAGCATGTGGTAGAAGTTTAGTGCTAATGTCAATCCCAACATTTCTCAAGAAAACAGAGATCCTTTTACCACCGATATATGAAGTATTAGATCGCCCTCACAGTCGGCTTGTAACCGAGACAAAAAACTGAATGCACAACATGAAGCTGAGAAGACAGTCACACAACTTGACAAGACAAAAAGTGTGTATGCATTTTTTTTTTTTTTAAAAAGGAATTCATTCTGGAGAGACCACTTAATTCAACATAATTTGACAATGTAGGCCTACATGGTCAAATCTTTGGAATTTCACATAAATTTTACAAGACACTACTTAATACGCCTTTGGAATAATTTAAGCTTAGATACACCATCTGGTGGGCTGCTCTAATCATCAAAACAAAAAGTATAAAATAAAAATGACCATAGTAGTCATAGAGTAACAAAGACCCATATAGGACAGCAAATATTCTGATACAGCCCATCTGTCTACTGATTAATTTAACTCATTCATAAAGAACAATATCCCCAATTACATAGCGATGCACATTCTCCCCTGATAATGCATTTTCTGAACATTTGTAGTAAATAAGAGATAATAAAAGCATCTTTAGAGGATAATTATTCCACAGTCAGAACACAGAAGCAACATGAATGTTACTAAAATTCACTTAAAAGCAAAATGGGGTCATCCAAAAGAAGGCTTATATAGTCTTTAGAAAGAACAAGAGGATCAGTGTGGGGCAGATTTGTGAGATCCGCTGTTAACTGTGGATGTTGTCTAAAGGCAACAAAAGGATTCCCAAAAGAACTCAATCTGTCTTGATTGATATGCCTTTAATAACAGATGGTATGCTACTACATTATTCAGCTAAAGTTACTGGTATCATTTTCCAGTTGCAAAATTAAATTTATTAAACTTTGTCACCGACAAATGTGGCAAATGTTATGTACAGTAATTGAAAATAACCACTGGTTGCACTGGAAAACATAGAAATTAAGGTTAGCATTATATATTGGAAATCCCATTTTATGCAAACTTTCGACATAATCCAGCATAACAAACTCCAAATTACAGACAACAGGGGTCATCAGCTGGATGCAAGGACTACTGCTGAAAGTTCCTTTTAGTTCCTCTTCTCACTGTATTTTTTTGGATGAAGTGCAATTGTCTTCACAAAGGAACTTCACAAAGCTTTTTTCCAACCCCCTGCACAAAGTCAAAGCGCAGATTATTCAAATCTTCTTTCACTTCTGGATTACTTTTACACATTTTCTCGCCATTTTTAAAAGGTATATACATCTCCCTGTGTTACATCATACATGCATACAATGTAACTAAAACTGACAAAAATGGAAAGAACTTTTCCTCTGAAATCAGTGGTGTGACAGTTTCATCTAAATACCACCACAATGAGCTGACAAGTACATAATTCCTTTTTCCTATAGTAAAACTCCCATTTGTTCCATCTGTCAGACGCCAAACAAACAAGAAGGTTCGATATTGATGTGAAAAAATGGGTAGAGACTAGAACAAGTGAAATAAAATCAGTGTACTGTTGCTAATGGCCAATTAAAACAATCTCAGGTATGACAAATCAATGTGATGTACATTACAGAGAGTACTTTCACAGGCGTGTGAGAACGGGAGATAGATGATTGATTTTTACTCCAGAGACAGGCTGAACTAAAGCTATCCAGTGTCACCATGTGCTGTCAGCCTCTGTTAGTGCCCTGTGTCTTGATAAACATGCTTACAGTTGACACAGCATCAGGTCTCAATTGACTGTTGTTGCAGTGTGTCAAGACTTTGCCCAAGCGGTATGATGCAAGCCCAGTGCCTGCTGGGGCTCCCATACATCAACAATGATAAACCAGTCATTAGAACTGTACACAACCAGGATCGTTTTGAATATTGCTTTTTGCCTATTGCTTGTCCGGCTAACACTTACATATGTCATATTCAATCTTAGGCAGCTCAGTCCCAGTGGATCTTAATTTAAGGTCCGGCATCATCGTGCTGTATTAAAAACATCACACATACAGTGTTGAGCAAAAAAAAAAGACATTCTCTGCCTCAGGAGACTTATGCACATTTTTGGTCCGCTGAACAATAGAAGACGGCACAACTTTGGCCCTTTATGAAGGGTATAAGAAGGGTTCAGTAAAAGCAACAATAATGTTATGGTAATGTTGCATCTAAAAAACAACTATAACATCTGAAAGCAAACATCAATCAGTGAAGCAAAGAATACAAAATCAGTAGCAAAGACTAGACAGCTACTCCACTGTGCATTCAGGAAAGGTTCTAAACAATAAATCGATGTTAAAAAGTTGCCATTTCTGAGGCGACTACTACTACAACTACAATGTAGATAGAGCACCATGCAAAAGTCACACTGAGCAGTACACTGAAAGTGAGACAAGGAAATGAAATGAAATGTATCACGAGGAAACCTTCTACATCCTGTACACAGCTCTCCAGGGTGATGCGGATAGCTAGAGCTCAGTGTTACAACAGTGTATTCTTTGAAAAGATGGACCGCACTCTATCAGGGTGTCAAACTATAAACCGGCAGTTATCTGTGAATTGTAATGAAATGTTGGAATTTGGGAAAAGCTAGAGATGCACTGTGCAATTACTTCCAGAAATGTCAGGCCAAACCCAAACAAGGCATACATTTGAAAAGTGAATAGAAGATTAGTCTATTTCCAAATTAACTACAGATCACAAAGTAAAATAAATGATTAAAAGTATTTTAGAAAGTGGTCAAAGGGAACAGTCCAATATCAAACCATACATCGCAATAATGGAAAATTCAGTTCACTGACTTGTAAATAAATTTCTCTCACAATACACATCTTATCCAAAAACTGCATTTCTGCATTATAAACACATATACCCGAGAAACATTGAAACAGAGACACTCAACAAGTGACCTCTATCTGCCATTACTAAGAAATTTCACATCTGTTTAGAGTGAGACAGTGCCACCTAAAGGGACTTCATAAAGGTTGACAGCTATGCCGGAGTTTTAAACAGACGCTGCTTATATTTTACAGTGTCCTTAAAAAGGGTGATGCTTTCCACTAACAAACCTGCACAGTTGAGCTCAATGTTAGTGAAGATCCTAACGATATTTTGAAATTGTCATTCTGGAGCCCAAGTTGGCTATTTTAATAAGTGAACAAGCATTTCTCCCAGCTGATTTACCAGACTATAGGCTGAGTTCTGCGTTTAAATAGTTGCAGTCTGAATTAGGACAATTCTGCCTCAAGCACTGCTAAATCACGTGATTGTTAAGTATGGAAATCTTTTATACTGGTCTGAAAACAGCAACATAAAAACATCCTTAAGACATCAGTGAGTTATACCATTTAATGCAGTTTCAAAACTAGCAGCCAGTAGTTTTATACATTAATTTTCATATTTCTAACATGACAGAGGAGAAGGAGGTGGGGGCAAAATTTCAACAGTCAAATTCCATCCAAAAACATTTTTACTTCATATTTGCATATTTGGGGACACTTTGCACTGACTTTTTTGGAACAGATCTGAAAAACATGCAGCCTCTGAAAATTATACTGTTTTGTACTACAGAGAAGTGCTGATATGGTTTCAAAATAAAGAAAATACACATTTTACAGAGCCAGACGCGTCTCCTCTATAATTTCGACAATCCTAAGCTTAAGTAAAAACAGGCCATAATTGCTTAACACACAACAAAAGATAAAAGCGCTTAATGGATCTGGGGTTTGGGATGCAAAGAACTAAGTAAGAAATGGTAAAAAGCTCGAGAGGGGGGAATATACGAAAGGCTTTCTTCACTTGAGTCAGAGCATATAATATACTTTGTAGATGTGTGACAATCGGTAACATGAATGGTGCTCAGCCAGCCCACGGAGCATTCAGCTGTCATGTTATATTCCTCCTTCCAGTAATTGATGTAAAAACTGCTGAATGTTAATGCATATCACATAACTCCTGTTGGTCTCCAGACCAGAGAACAGATTACTTTCAAAAACCTATAGAAGCCAAATACATCTTGATCTCTAAAAACAAGGCTTGTGATTGGTGCTACGAGAAGAAAAAAAAAAAAAAAAAACTAAGGGAGCAATTTTAATCACTCATGTCTCATGCTTTTTTATGAAAAGCAGAAGGCAGTACCAAAAACAATGATGCCCTTTGCAAAAAAAAAAATAAAAAATACAAGAGAAAAAATCTTTGGGAAGACAAAACTGCTGCAAATATATTTTAAATGAGATGCCACATTACGTCACAGATTTAAGACCTTGCAAAAACACAACAATTGACATGCTTTTGTTACTGAGCGCTGCAGTGGCGACTCGTTGGAAGCCAAGACGGCTACAGTGCTACGTCAACATTACACATCAATATCTCATCCTACGAGGGCCTATCACACACGATTAAACGCCGTTACCTGTACCTTTATTTACCACGAGTCGTGTCAACCACATTACAGTCCAACCGAAACACGACTGATCCATCGTGTTTGTATATGCTAAATAAAAGGAACAGCAGCTCTGGTTATTTTGAGCCACAATAATGATAAAATCCAGAAAACAGAGGAAACAATACCTGGAGGTCCATTAATTAAACATAAAGATCATATTAAACTACATTAATATAAGAAATCATCATCTTCTTTTAAGATTTTAAATGCATTTTAGTTTACATCCTCATTAACTATACTGAAATCTACACAGTGGCTTCAGTGTATTTCCGACATAGAGGCACAGAGCCTTTAATTAATGATCTGTAGATTAAAGGTATAGTATTGCCAATGCTAAGTGGGCACAGAAAACCCTCTGGGATTTATGTGCTCCTCTGCAATCTATTAACAGCTTTTTGATTTGAAGTACAAAGAGCTGTGTACTTTGTGCTTGTACAGAATCCGGATTTTTTTTTTTTTGTTTTCAGTTTGACATTTTGTCAGATTTGAAGGCAGATTACTGAAATATTTACCTCAGCATGACAGAGGCTTTATTCTTTGATCAGACTCCTTTATTCCATATGTACACTTTCTTATCCCTTCCTTCATGACATGCTGGCATTATCTTATGTAAATAGGCTAATTATGCTTTCCCATTCTGTAGTTTTCTGTAATAGGTCGAGTTGATCAGAACCCCTGTGAGGTATACAATTCTGGCTTTTACCAAGCTAAATCTCAGTCTTCAGAGATGCCTGCTGTATTTCTAATATCCCAAGTACAGAAACCCCCCTTTAGGCACAAAATAACCACTGTTGTCTTTGTGCATAACTCTTCATTGAAAACAGTCATCACCCATAGATGCAAAGATTAAACTGCATTTCATTCATTACAAAGAGTATCTAAATTCAGTTTTTTCCTGCTGCTATGTTAGTGACGGGTTTGAGGCGATGACAACTATGTTTGGAAGAAAAAAAATAAAGTGATTACTCAGGAGGAAAAGAAACGAGTCAATGATGAAATTTGAAGGTGGAAGTGAAAGAGGCAATGGTTTGTGGATGCTTCTCAAATTTGGTAGTCCCTCAATACAAATTACTGAGCATCTGTTACTCATACAGTAACTAAATCATCAAAATAGAAAAACAAAAGACTCGAAGCACAGACGCCACATCAGAGAAGACTCCACTATAAGTACACAGCACAGTTCTGTATTAAAATGAAGGTCATAATTATAGGGGGTATTTTCCCTGACTCATTTTTTTTTGCAACAGGTATTCGTCCATTTTCCATTAGGTGGTTTTATAAGTGATGGGACAAATGAGGCTTCAAAACCTACGGTGGGTGGGAGTATCCCAAAACACCAATGACAGTGATAGCATTAATAACCAGCATTGATTGATAGTTTGGGATACTCCAACCCACCAAGAGTTTTAAAGCCTCATTCGTCCCATTGCCGGGTTTTAGCCACATAGTTAGCCATGAAATCAGCCCACAAAGTTGTGGTTGAATTCTTTAATTCTTCACATTTTTGGTATGGATGGATAGTAAACTGAAATATAAATGACTCCAATATAAAACAGGCATTCAAAAAAAATTTGCTATTAATCACCTATCTTGTAATATGCAGTCCAGGCATGTAGATGTTTAGCTGAACATAACTGACTGAACCTTTAAAGACCCCAAGACTACATCTCCCCATTTAAATACAGTACAACACCAAGTGCAATGCAGTGCATACTGCCATGTTACCCAGCCTCGGAAGAACATTTAAATGCTCAGATATGAAGCACGTTAGCTGGTGTGCTAGGTTTAAATCTGAAATCTTCTAAATTCAGCAGCCATTATCCCTTGATCTTTTTGAAGCATATCCTTATGACAAGAAACTGCCCTTGTTAGCCGACCTGAATAAGATATCTGAATATAACAAAAGTAAACATAAAAAGACAGCGAATAGATCACTGCATATCCAAAACTCCAATGTGTAATATAAAATAAATGACATGAGCATCTGTTTCAGAATTTCATGGTTTTAGAGATCTCATCACATGCATCACACCCGGTACTAAGAAAATTATTCCAATAACTCTTCCAGGAACAATAAAACAATAAATAAAACTTGCAACCGTATATGCCTGATGCTATAATATACTTGGGTTCTGCAGCTATTTTACCAACTCAAGCAGGTGCTTGTTTTAAAAGTAGATCTACAAATTTTGTGGTTGCCTTTGTTCTGTTACACTGTCGATTAATCACTCGTTAACACAGTATTGCAAACCCAACCAATACGATTCTTTCTAAATTATCAGGTGTTTTCAGGCAACCTCAGTAAACAGATATCACCTAACAATGTAACACAGGCGGGTGGGGGACATTGCTCCTACCGGCATGTGGAAAAATAGGAGATATTAAAAGGTTAAGTATAACAGTTGCCCATAAATAATTCCAAACTGTGACGCCTATAGAAAATCCATAAGCATCCTGAATGGAGCAGCATTTCCTGTTTGTGTACTGTGGGTCACTGTTTGTACAACGCTTTCAGTGGTCTATTGTGTCTTGAACAAAGCAGAGTATGTTTGCTTATTTTCTCAGGAGGAAAAAAAAATCAGGTTCATTCGTCATGATTAGTTCCCCCTGTGCCTCGTTCTCCTCGATATGTATAAATTGTTGTGTTCTGTTTTGCCTCCAGTAACCCGGAAACCAGCTGACACCAGTCCCAATAGCTGTAATTTCACTGCATGCAATCATTTCCCCTGCTTTGGTATTTCTGTTAGCCCATCTCCACCCAATCTGAGTAGAAGAAACCTGAAAGCCTGTCCCTCCTTATCCAGATCCCACACTGCATGGTTCCGTTCATCTTTCTGACTGGAGACATTTGCACACTTTCACATAATCAACACCAAAAATATACATGACAAGAATTTTTTAAAAATCAGCCATACTGAAGAGGAGGCATTTCGTCCCCTCCTATAAAAGCTAGCCACAAGACTGAGCAAAATAACGTGAAATATCGGTCATGGAATTGATATTGCTCTGAAATAACTGAAAACCACCCACAAAGTCCTCCAGTGCAAATAGCTGGTTAGTAAATAAATACATAAAGGATGCTGACTATGTAATGAAAAAATGTAAGAACTTGTCACTACAATGAAACTATACATCTGAGTCTGTCCAACAAGTGCCATTTCATATAGCCTATTTTATTTAAGCCAATGACAGTGTCTTTTAAGCAGCAAATGCATACTACCATTATCCATGCTGAAGTCTTTGCAAAATTAGTATTTAAAATCGAAATGAAATTTTCTTAGTCAAAACAAGTCATGGAATTCAGGTCATATTTTTACATTTGGTAACTGAGTTCTGTTTCAGTATCTGCATTACCTTCAAGCACTTTCGGCTGGCATCTCACAAGTAGACATGGCACGGGGCGCGGAGGCATTGTGTCCCTTGCCTGATTGATTCAGACAACACCTGGACAGGCTCCTAACAGAGGTGAGGGCCTGCACAGTCGACATGGTATGCCCCTGCATCTCAATGAGCTGCCTCCATACCATGTCCTCATCTCTTTGTACAAACAAGAACATGGCACGTAATGGGCTAGCATCGTATTTGCTTGCCCGTTTTACATTCTGTCTTAAGGCGGCACAAAAGACCTAAATGCCAGTCTGATGACGAGACTTTTTCAGAGGCAATATAGGCTAGAACCTATAGAAAGAACCACAGAAGTAGTGTCAATGACAGAGCACCTCATCCAACTGGACAGAAGAAAAATAAAATGGGAAAAAGGCAACCCAGACACTCTGGGATGCTTCTAAACACTCCATAACAGAAATCCATTTTACCGGTACCATATAATAAACAATTTCATTACTGTGCTTCCCAAGGTCAAATTAAATGTCATGGTTAAGTGGGACACCTAATATGGGAATTTGGCATGCTGGTGCACTTGCTAAAAATTTCTGTGCCGGTGTCTGTTCCTCTGCTCCGCCAGTGAGGTTTAGATAAAAGAGGCGCAGAAAAGACGAAGACCACAGAGTTTTTCAGATGTTCTCAACTGACTATTCGGAGAAATAGACTGCGACTCACAAAAACGACTGTACTCCTCATCTGCCCAGCCATTCTGCTCAGCCCGACTGTTTGAAAGTTCAAACACTGTGCTGATTTGCCTGTCGTGCCCTGGTCAATGTTCACAGTAAGTCTGATTTTGCCTAGAGTTTCCGGTTCACATTGAACAAGTCAGTAGGCCTTGAATGATGTGTTTCTCTTCTATATAAAGATACAAAGGGAATGGTGGGAACAGGGGGGCTCGAACAGACATCATTCGTTCATATTTTTAAATGTTAAGGTGTGAACAGCCTTTTCATATTTCCATTGATTAATGACAACGTGAAAAGGCTAGAGGACGGCTCGTAGCAGGCTGAACAATAACCTGATTCAGATGAACCTGTTCCCTGGAGACAGGCTGTTTCGACAGAGTAGTTTACTGCAAATCTGAAATGAGCTAAATTTCATCAAGTGACTGGTGCTGAAAACAGATACAGCGATTATGTACACTTAATAGTTAACCTGTTGTCTTACGGAGCTGACAAGTGCCCAAGTCTATCCATGTTTATTTGCTCTTCCAGATCCATTTATACACATTGTCATACAGTACTTGTGTTAGGCAAAGCCAACCATAACATTTTGATGTGACAAACCTTTAGTTAGATATATTTATTATAATATGTTTTTGTTACCCACAGTCAGAGATCCCCCCCCCCATCTTTCTCAAAATCGCAGAAGTACTGTATGAAATAAACTGATTGCAAGTATAAAATCACGATCTCTAGGACAACTGTAGTGGAAGTTAGATACAAATCAAGCCATATTCAAATCATTGATATTACAGGGCATTCTGCCTAATATTTACCCAAGCAGTCACTGATTCTTTAATGTGAAATACTTGAAAACGGAATGTTAAGGATGATTACACAGCAGGGTATATACCAAAATGACCACTTCTACCTTAACGACACGTTTGTAGTGTATGGCAGCATGTACATGCACAGCTGTTAAAACTTCCTATCTTGTGACATTTTGCACTCTTACCCAAAGGCCACCAGGAGTATATGATGTAGCTCATTCAGCAGTTTTCAGATCAGATACTGGAAGAGGCAAGATGACATTACAGGCCGATAAACGGTGCTGCTCACAGGACTGATTGTGACCAATCTACATTATAAACACTAGCTCTCTACCCTGTCCTGCCAATTCCTAACAGCTTCAGTAGGAGATTTCCTCTTTCTTCGTTTGCAAATCAATCAAGGCAAGCAATGAAATACCAAAATCAAAAATCCTGAACTGACCACAAACCCCAGTGGAGAGAAAGCACAGCTAACACTGAGATATGATAACTATTCGGCCCCCGAGTCTTTCACGCATACCGTTCTCAGTCATTCTATACACAGCAATCCCATCACCACAACACAATTCAACAATTCATAATTAGCACCTATTTCAAAAGTAACTGAGGCACAAAATTACTGAGCCAATGTGAATGATGCTTAGACATTTCAGTAGCTCGCAAGACAAATCAAACCACCAAAAAAAATATTTCTATAACATTCGACATGAGATGGGCAATCCTTTATAAGCAGCAGGTTTTCCTGTAGATTAGCATCATATTAATCTCAAAGAGCTGAGAATTTTCATATTTTAATATGACTACCACAAAATCCTGAATCATAAGGACTCTTTTCATACAAAACAGGACAGCCTCGCATTCATTAGGACACTTTCAATTTCTCTGTTACTTGCTCCACATATTGTTTCAGGCAAGCTGCATATTGGATGATACTTACAGAACAAGCAGTCTCTGTAGATAGTAACAGTGAGACTGATCTGACATTTACAGGGTATTTGGAGTCTGATTTGCTTGACAGATCACTTGAGTGAAGTGCAGCAATAATAATAGACTCATACTGCAGTTATTAAATAGGACAAAATCATGGGCATATATACTGTACACACTATATAAGGAAACAAAAACCATTAATTTAACAAGATTCTTCAGAGAAATTCCACCTTGGATGGTTTAAAAAATACCAATTCATAATCCTTCAACTGTTTGTATTACTGTTCTTCTCTTCTATAAAAAAAAAAAATCATTAATCCTCAAAGACTAATATGTCTTTAGGGAAGATCTGCTTTGTTTATATCTTGACATATTGAAAAATATTGACTTTGGGGGAAACATGGAACATGCACTAACCTTCCTATGCATCAAAGAATGAAATACAAGGAATATTTGCAAACACGCCGAGCTATATAGAGGCTGACGTATCATGAAAAACAATATAAATGCATGTTTCATACTCTGCCACAAGTGATTCTGTATCTCGCCAGAATGCAAAATAAAAATCAATTTAAAACTATTAACAGGAATTATGCAGTAGGTGACCCAGCCAGTTAAACCTACTCCTACAAAGTGTGATGTGTTTGCAAAACTACAGTTTGACCAACAACGCCAGCTAAGAATAAAAATGTAGATCTTGGAGATGGACAATGTAAAGACTACATTGTTATACGAGTTATTTTGTTCAATTGTGTTGTACTATCAAACCAACATCTGGAAAACTGAACGATTCAAGTAGAGAAAGAATATTTTAAAACAAGGGTAAAAATGCAGTAAATAGAGCATCAAATGAATCAAACCAAATAAAACAAAAACATATATACACACACACATCTTAATTTTGTCCTAAAATCTTTAAAATTTTCCTTTCAGATTAAAAAATGTAAATGAACTTTAAAAAAAATAAAAATAGAAATAAATTTCCAGCAGTGCATTGGGGCATAACAGAGTCAACAATAACTAATAAGACAAATAGGATTCATTAGTAATGCCACACACACACACACACACACACACACACATCAGTTAGTGTGTCTGGATTAAGAGTACCAGTTACAAATGGCAGTCCTCAATAATGTGTGACAGACAGATAAACTGAAGGAAAAAAAAAAAAGACTGCCATACACAGCAAGTAGACTTTGACTTGAATTTTGAAGGAGAAAGTGCAACACCACCCCAGGGAACACTTAAAATAAAATTACAAAATGAATATACGGGGTACTTGGAAAGAAAATATTTCAGTCTTTTTAAAAATTCACTGTACAGTACATTACTATAACAATTCAATACAATAGATATGATAGTATTTTAACTTCATTCGATTGAAAATCATATATAACCATCTGCTGAGGAGACCAATTTTTTTTTTTTAAATCTAAACTGAGTGGAGCAAATACAACCAATATTAAACAATTATTTTCATATTTAAAACTCGAATTTTGAGTTTATTGGCTACATACTGCAACGCAGCCAATAACATTGTTTATTTTAACTTTTATATTTAGGTTCAAGAGAGTTTACTTTTTAAAGATCACACAATACACTTTTTGTGCTGACAGACTAGAATTGTGGTTATGGGTTTGATTGTGAATAATGTTTGGTATTAAACATGTTGCTTAAATTCACTCCATTGCTAACCTGCTTCCTAAGGCATTAGACACTCAGTCGAGCTCCACTTTCACCTTTGCCATCTCCTCAAATGCTGTATGCTTTTTGATGTATTTTCCTTGCTGTATGTCACTTTAGACAAAAGTGTCTGCTAATTAAATAAAATGTAAGTCAATGAAAATGAAGCAGGCAGACAAGTAGCAAGCCGCTAACAGGTGCCAGGATAAGGGACTTGAGGCACTCCATATCTACACAAGTGAGTATCGCAGGTCAGTACTCATTTAAGCACACTGCCTTGGTCTTTTAGCCAGGGGCACTTTGTGGCTTTTTTGAAACACTTCGGTACAACTGAGAGGAACAGCGAGAGATTAAAAGTACCTGCATAGACTTGGGACAGCTGACTGGCACAGGTTCTTAGGATATAAAGACAAACATCAGCTGATTTGCAGTTTTTCACTTTGCTCAGAGTTCTGTGCCCATCATGTGTAGAGAAGTGCCTCAGAGTCTCCAGGCTTCCTGGAAGACCTTGATGGCAGGATTTGTGCTTTTGGCCTCAAGGAGAAAACAGAAGGTATTCAGCTCTTCAACCAGTGAAGAGCAGTAGGGTGGGACACAGTCAGCGGTTCCTCAAATCTGCGATAGCCTGTAAGACCTGCCAGATGCTCCTTGAACTGACACCTCCAAGTTGTTTTTCCAGTCTGTCTCCATGTTCTCATTGTGCTTGTGTGATACCTTCATTTAGCTGCCATCTTGATGATCTGTACATTTCTTCACTAATAAAGACATCAGACCTTATTTTTTGAAAAAGTCCATGTTGATCCAGAATTTATGATAAGGATAAAAATATTTATTTTTCCAGACAATACTGTTTGTGCAGTAACTCATATAGTATGATGTATTCATTTGTGTCTTTAGAGGAGTCTCTGAAAATATTCCAGTCATTCAAGTCAAAGCAGTCCAAGAGTTTTTGGTCAGCTGCATCTGACCAGTGCTGTATGGACTTGACTGCAATGGACTCACCCTTTGGTTTCTGGCTGTAGGTGCAGAAACGTGAAGATGTAATCAGACATCCAAAAGTGCAGGTGTAAGACAAAGGGGTATGCTGTTTTAAGGGCCGTATAATGATGACCCAAAGTGTTGGTGCCTCTAGAGGGAGGGACATTGTGCTGAAAGTACTATGGAAGCACTGTAGCCATTGTAATGTGAATGTCAAAGTCCCCTGCCCCCATAGTGATGATGTCTGTAAGAACACACTCGCATTTGCTGATGGCACTGTGTAACTCCCCAAGAGCCGCATCCAAGTTTCTCATGGGATGAATGTAAACAGTGGTCGTTAGAATAGATGAGCTCCCTCTGCAACAAAGATGGCCGGCATTTACCAGTGAGGTATTCCAGATTGATGGAGCATGCTCTGTAGAGAATTTCTTCATGTGTACACCATAGGTTGTTAATAAGGAAACGTATCCTGCCACCTTTCTCAGAGCAGTCCATTATGAAGAGTTCCAGAATCGGTTGGTTTCAGCTATGCTTCAGTGAACGAGAAAACACAGCATTCCCTCATGTCACGTTCGGCCCAGCAGTTCCTCACCTTTCTCTGTCCACAGATTGCGAGTAGGCAACCAGGAAGCTGGGAAGCAGAGGGTAATGCGTTTGCAACCTGCTTCTCAGGCCATGCCTGCACTTCCATTTTCTGTTGGTAGTCCTGGTCTCTTCGCATGTGCGGAGCAAAGTTGTATAATTCCATTTCCGCAGGTGAATGGATCGGAGAATTGGCCTCCAGTCCAGACGTTTTTGCCGATCTTGTATTAGGAAAGCATGTAAATTCATTCCACACAAAGTGAGACAAAATACCATACAACACAACAAAAGTGAGAGTGCTACATACAAAGTCACCATTTGTCATAACAAACCTCATAGAAGACGCTCTCGCTGTGTTATGCAGGTTTGCCTGAGCATGTATACAGTATATGAACTTGTATCACATCCAGGGTGTCCCCCAGTCTAATGGACTGCCCTGCCTGGCTTAGTATCTAGACCCCTCTGCCACCAAGATCAGGATAGGCAGTTAGGAAACAGAAGGATGGGTTTATGCATTCCTTCAGTTCCAAAGCTAATATAATAAAGTGGCTCTTGTAGTGCTCAACAATGCACATCATGCTCTACTAACAGAAACTAATTTATTCTTTAATGGACGTGCAGTACTACTATAATAAAGCCTTGTTAACCGATAAGGTAGCAGTCCAAATAGTGTGCACCGCATTTTTAAACACACATTTAAATATTAAGATAATGAAACACTGCACACGGAACAATGTGTCGTCATACATTAATACACAGTATCCTTCGGCCAGCAGCTCAATGATAATTGCTGTATGAACTGCTTTTACCACAATGCTTCAGTACTACACTCCTGGATGAAACCAGATAGGGAAGTTCAGGTCTCTCTTCAGAAATACAATGAGCTCTAATTACACTGAAGCCAACACAGATGCAGAGGACCATAAGGAGAGATGCTGCTGCTTTGGCTCACACCTGAATTCATTAGGCTGATAATGATTATAAATTGAAGGTGAAAGAACAGGCAGTAGAGAGGGAGGCACCCCTGGCAATTGCTGCCTTGTGCCAGGGGCACAGGCGGTAAATGGAGAATTTGTGTCTCTCACGCATGATATCAAAGGGCCTCTCCCTAGTGGAGCTTTCTTATAATAATAATCCACCGAGGAATCAGCCACGATACTCTAAATACCACATAGGCTACTGAAAAAACACCAGTCGCCCTCTAATAGAGTTAACAAAAACGTAAAATCATAAATCACATCTGGTTTTCAAGAACCAGAAAGTGTGGAAAAAAAAATTTTTAATAAGCACCTGACTGGCAGCTGCAAATCCAGGTTAGAAGAGTAATAATCTTTTGCAAGAGGAGATATTGAGCAAAAGCCATCAAACCCTGCAGGCCTCTGGCACCAGGTATAAGAGCAGGGTTAAAGATCTCTAGAACCAAAACAGACGCGTTTCACTTTTCAGCACTTCAAGCGAACAGATCTGAATAAAAACGTTGATACCAGACGCCCACTGTTGCGCTTCTATTTCAATGCTGCAAAGTGTTTGTGGTTTTATTTGAGAAAACCAGAAATCTGAAGTCACAACTCGCATCTCTTGAGACTTGATATTTTGGAAAAACATAAAATTATATAACTTATACTGAAACAGATTTTGGCAAAAAATGTTGCTATTCAGCTGTAACTATCAACAGATGCAGGCAGAAAAGAACATTCAGGATCCATATTCATACTTTACGAATGTTTAAATGAGTATTAGAAACCTTCACTTTGATTTCAATTCTATACACATATAGTTAATAAAGCACATTCTGAGTGACAACATTTCAGAAGAGGCATTTTTAAAGCCACAGGTAGCTGTCAACTTGTAGAAAAAAGGTGGCAAAAAAAAAAAAAAAAAAAAACCTCCATAGATGTTCCAAGAGGAGTATTGCAGTGAAGGTATATGCTTCTGGTCAAGGGTTAGTCAAACTGCATGGCACATCTCTGAGCCCTCTGAACATTATTGGCCCCTACATGGCAAGTGAGTGTGACCATCCAACAATTCCTAGCATGATTCATTCACTACCACACCCCCCACCAACCGTTACAGGTAGACTCCCAACATGTTTCAATGATGCTGAATCATTCCCCCTATCCCATGACAAAATGAGTCCTCACGTCTTGACTAACTACCCCTATATTTAAGATGGAAAATAGCACAGATGTTTTGGATTGTTTTAACATTATTTTATTTTGTCTCACCTGCCTAGCAATGTATTGAATACATACAAACCATTGGCCAAAAGTGTGTAGACAGCCATTCTAATTATTGAGTTTAGCTGTTTCAGCCACACACATAGCTAACAGGTACATGAAATCAAGCCTACAAGCCATGGAGTCTCCACAGCCAAACACTGGCAGGAGAACTGG
>JAACJT020000030.1:17977521-17994087 GCA_009936485.2 Gymnarchus niloticus | reverse complement strand
CTGTCGCCATTGGCTTACTCTCTGGGGACCCTGGGCCCGGGACTATGTAAAGCGCTTTGTGACAGTGCTTCTTGTTATAAGTGCTATATAAATAAAATTAAACTGAACTGAAATTCAATTACATTAAAGATGATTACAGTAATTCATAAATATCAATCTTCCATTAAAAAACTACATTAAAATATTTCAAATGGTAATGAATAATATGTCTGCTTTTTCAAAAATTGGTATATATTTAAAGCATATTGTTATTTGTACCTAGTTATTTATAATTATGCATTTACTCAAACCATAATTATAATGTATGATGCTGGCAATGCACACCTACAACATGTATAATTTCAACAAAACCTTCAAAATGACCAGCAGTTTAATATATCTTGGATTGCTTCCATCTGTCCATTTTACTCCATCCATCCATCCATCTACCCGCTTAGGCTATATCTTGGATTAATGCTTCATTATTAATCAAAATCAAAAATGCAGAGTTTGTTTCCATTCTCTGCTGCAGAATAGCACTCTGCTTAATTCAATGTTAATTCATTCCACATCAGCACAAGTATATTAGAGGCCTCACCTTGTATTTGGGAACTAAAGCTATGGGTGAGCTTGCTGAGCAGATCAGGAATTTCATATTTATATTCATTCACCATGATCCAGAAACAGTTCTCTGACATCTCATGTGGCAGGATCTACAAAAAAAAAAAAAAAAAAAAAAAAAAAAAGGGGCAGTCGAATTAACTTAAAGTAGAATACATTTTAAAATCCATTCCATCCAGCATTAATTACTGAAAATATTATTTTTTAAAATCAAGTAGAAAATACAGCTCTGGTATGACAGATGAGAATAAAGCGTAGATTTAACAACAGTGATGTCTTTCTCAGTTAAGATTAGCCTAAATAGACCATCTCACAGCTTTCCTTCTCTCCATTTTCTCCCTCGAATACTAGCCGAACACACAATAGATGACTATGGTTTGCCCATTCTGTTCAGCTCAATGTGGTCCCAACTAACCATCAGGCACCATTCACAACTGAAATACACCAACAGTAGGAGTTTATGCTCACTTTCTGGAACAGCCAGAGACACACAAGACTGGTTTGTCTGAAGGTCACTAATATTATGTAATATAACGTGTGAACACCATATTTCCCCATTAAAGCACTTTCATTTTATTATGGTACCATGTTTGGGAACATACAATTCTGATACTGAGATTCACTGCCATTATTACGAATCTCTTCACTGCTCTGTATAAACCTAAACAAATTAGGCCCCACAGACCTTGACATTATAATCACCTACAAAGCATACAGTATAGTATCAACTGGTGTGTGTTCTTCAGAATCTGTATTTGCAGTCAGAATAGTCTATATTCAGACTCTTTTAGGCCACTTATTCCAGGCTCTTCATCTAATGGACAACGGCTTGTGTGACTAGCCAGAAACCTATCCCCAGGAGCAAAGGGGAATTTAAGGTTACCAATTCAACTAACCACATGCCTTAGAACTGCAAAGAAAAAGAGTAATTAAAGGAAACTCAGACAAACACTGGGATAACATGCAAACTACACAATCCCAGCTGATCCCACAAGAGCGAGATTATAATTGTAACTGAAGAGCATTTGATGTGTGCAAATATAATGCATCAAGCGTTATTTTACCTTTGACCAGTTAAAGCGTTTCATAGAGACATCAGGCTTGAACTCCTTCTTTGGCTTTAAGCCAAATGGCAGCACATCATGAGGTGAGGAGGACAGCATCCCACAAAACCCTGGAGGGGGGAGAGGAGGAGGAGGAACTCCAAAGGGAGGGGGCACTCCAGGTGCACAGAAGGGTGCTGCTGGGGTACAGCCAGGAAGAGGAGGGGGTGGCGGAGGAAGAGGCAGCACTGACCCTCCCGGCAGAGGAGGAGGGGGTGGGGGCACCAGTTGGTTTGAGGCAAAGGTGACAACCGGCTGACCCGCAGCAGCGCTTTCAGGAAGAGCTCCGAACTGAAAAATGACAAATAGGGATCATTTACCAGTACAGAATGGTTTGGAGGATTGAGTGAGGAGAAAACATGTCCTAGAGATGAAAGAACGCTACAGAACACCTGTATGTTGTGTACTTTAGTTATCAAGTCAGGACTGTATTTGTTTCCAGGATTTTTGGAAGAGTTGAGAATTTAGCAAAAGTTATGTAATTCTTTTAAAAGTTTCATTTAATTTTGCAGGGGCAGCCATACGAGTCGTAAAAAAGATGCTATAGGCCTAAATATGGCAAAGAAGAATGCCAGAGTCATATTACAAAATAGTGAAAATGCAATTAATACAAAATTAAGCTCAATTAGCTTTAAAGTCACAACAACACAACACTGAGTGAGGGTGTTAGGAATCAACAAAAATTCTCATTCACATTATAGCTAATCATCCACCTTAAGTCGTCACATTTATTCAGCAAAGATCAAGTCTACTTTATAAAGGGACCATTCCCAAGCACTGAGTCAATACAAGCTTCCCAAGTGTTTGCTTTTTGCCACTCAGCTCAGCTGCAGGCAGGCAGACAGAGCAGCACGCTCCGGCTGGTAAAGCCGAGCCCTGTGGCATTTTGACTTTCCGGGATTCAGACCGATGATGAATTGGTTCTGCGTGGGTAGGAAAGGAAGAGGAAATCAGCCAGACACGGTGACAATGACAGCGAGCACACGCCCACTGCGCTATGCAGGCTCAGGTCACACGTGCCAGAGACGGTCTGTGACTGTCACAACTCAGGTGCATTTCAACCTTGGATGGCTGGAGTAGCTGATGAAAGATGGTCCTTCCCACTCATGACTTGAACAGACGAATATCAAAAAGGCACGCTTTGGAAAGTAAGCAATACAAGAGTGCAGATTTCCAAAACTGTTGCCTCCATCATCAAAAAGGAGGAAACGCTTCTGCAAGATGAAAACCTGGGACTGCAAGGTTGTGTTAAATCATGATTAAAAATTTGACAGAGGATATACATCTGACAATTAATTCCATTAAAACCCGGTATGCATGAACCTCCTTTTCAGAATTATTCAGTTAAGGTCTTCCTCTATGGCACCACTTATGGCAGATGAAAAGGACAACTCAGCAACCACCTACAGGACCCCTGAACACCTTATGGCAGTTTTGACCTAATTTTAGTTTTCCAAAGGTAAAATCAAAATGTTGTAACCAGGGCAACAAAGCTCCACAAATTGTGTAGTACAAAGCAAATGGCTTATTGATCTGTGCAACAGTTTTAGATTAAGAACTCACAAAAGGTCAGTCGTGGTGTCTTTGCAGTCACTACCTCTCAAGGTATAAAACCTGTATTGAATTTACAACAACAATTTCTGCAAGAGTGGTCTAGGAGTGAACAGCACTCATGTTCACCGAAGGAACTCTGCCATGCTCCTTTAATTTTCCATTTTGAGCCAAAAAATAGCAACGTCACAGTCACACAACTTGTCATCAAGGGAATCTAAACAATATTTTTCCGATTTAAATGTGCTTGGGAATAAAGAAAACATTTTTTTTTTTTATCCATGTGTATTCTGTTTGTGAATGACAGAAACTTGACACACATTGTATAGTGCATATGTCTAGGATATCCATTCAATTCAGTGAAATGTGTGATCTGTTCCAAAAAAAAAAGTACAAAAGGACACACCTGCAATGAAACAGGGCGGATTAAAATTTCCTCTACAAACTCCAAAATATTCTTGAGTTATTGTGAGATACTTAAGACAAAGGTAAATTGACAGACAACTGTGGCAAGTCCACCAGCATATACAACATTTATAGGAGAACAGCATGCATGACTACATAACAAATTTTTGGCCCTCCTTTTTATGCTACATAACAGACAGCACTGCTTGAGAATTGGATATTAAGCTCCATTACCTTGGATCTAAAACACTGTAATTCCCCTTCCAGCTCACTGATTCTTTCTTCTTTCTTCGCTAGATGGGCTTGGGCCTCCTGTCTACCCATGTACTCCTCATCAAACTGAGAACACAAAATCACATCACTGGCTTTCTTCCCAGGACGGAAAGACAAACAGAAGACTTCTTTAAACAAATCCCTTCTGATGGTGGTCGTACACTACACTTACCTGGTGCCACTATCAGAAAATGTGGGGGGAGGGTTATTAAAAAAAAAAAAAAAAAAAACAAACAAAAAAAAAAAAAAAAACACCCCTGAACTGATGGGAAGGTACATAAAATAAATGTAAAGGTCAGCACTCAACAGCTCAATTCACCTTTATTTAACTGGCCATCTTGACAAGCTACTAGTGCACACCTCTAAAGCTAGCCCCTCTACCTGACACGCTGGGCTAGACACCAGGTAGGTGAACCTTGTGTCAGTGAGAGGATAAGGAGCCCTTGTAAGAGGTCTAGCACTGAAATCCCTTTAGAGCACACACTCATCTGCACTGACACTCCCTTGTGCCGTTATCATTTGCAGGAAAAACAGGCATTACTTATTTATAAGCCGTACACACCCTTTTTAACCCTGGTTTGTGAAAAATCCCATGCCGATAAAAACTGTGCTTTTCAACTTAACAGAAAAATCAATACAGCAAAATGACACACAGATGGAAAAGAGGCTGTGGGTGAAAATACTTTCAGCTTTCTTTTACGTGCAACGTGTAAATGGGAGATTGGTTATTATAACATAGCTTCTTATTGTGCTTTAAAAATCAAGATTACAGACATGTTGAATTCTAACAAAAGGGAGATGTTCTTAATATATTGAAAGGATCCTGTCAGATGGCAGACGTCAGAGTATGTAGAAAGGCAGAAACGGAGATTTCTCACCTTCTCTGCCAGTTCTGACAGCCTCTGCTCACATTCTTCCACCTGTGCCTTATCAACACATACATCTGCAAGCACAGGTTAGACGGCCTCAGTTTCCAGCAGTGTTCAGCAAACACGCATGCACGCACACACATTGACACACCTGACGACATACGAGACTCACCAATAAGGTGACTGAAGTCTACATCAAGCCGTTTACGGTAAGTGAAGTCGGGGTCTGTGCCACTTCGATGCAGCACAATCTGGGAAACACACTCTTCAATAATCTTAAAGTATTGAGGCCTGCAAGAAATTAGCAATGAATTTTACCCAGAAGTTCAGAATACCAGTCTTTTTAAAAAGTGCTGACGTGGAAGAAATTACGTAAGGTTTTAAAACTTCCTTTCACATTTATCAGGACTGAAAACTAAAGTCTAAAACGTATAAAAGTAAGAAGTGGCACATTACATATATGTGTACTGGGAAAAGCAATGCATTAATCAAGTAGGCAAAGTCTGAATTGGCAAAATTGATAAGAGTGGGGGCGGGGGGGGAACATGTCAATACTACGTTTAATTTCATTTGTGTTTAATGACCTTACAAAAAGGAACACCTCTAGTTTTAATTAGTTAATACATCCATTAACAACTTTGACGTATGAAGTAGACAGGTACAAAAGACCTTCATTTCAGATACGAACTTAACAAGACACACAATAGCTTAAAGTAGTACAACACAATTTATGGTGGAAGAAAAAATATCCAAGAAAGATTGCCCCTTTAATCTCTGAAGCATCCTGACACACTCTCGCTCATACAGAGTGAGGAAGGTACACAATGATTATGGTGTACTTAAACCAGGTTACCGAACACCAATACGGAAGAGTTCCACCGTATAAAATTCTGCAGCCTGAACAATGACATACACTATGATCACACATTCAGTAGAATTAAAAGCTGATACTGTCAAGTTGGTAGTTACCTACTAACCAAAGCGGTTCAGAATCTACCATTTCATTCACGTATCTGCTTATGACTGTAGGTATCATTAGATATCTTTTTAAAGAAATATTTAAAAATGGATCAAACATACATTATAGAAATCCACTGCGATGCTCAGTATCTTAAGAAAATTAGTGTACTGATTTCAGAATACATTTTTTTTTATCAGTTTACAGTTTAATTTTGTTCTATTGCAAGCTAATCAACTAATCAATAAACAAGGTCAAACACTTCATTTCTGGTACAGAGTAGTTCACATTAAACAGCTTGGCAATAAATTATCACACTTGGTAATAGCACCAATTGGAGAAGACCATGTGAAGATATCAAAACTTTAAACTGAGTAAAATATTTGATCAATACACAAATGCAAGTTTTGTTATTGTGTTAACATGAAGGCTTCATTTCAACTGGAGAATTCCGTTTATAAACCACCTACTACATATTAATTCAACAACTACCCAACAAACAAAATGTGGCAAAAACTTACCTAACAAAATAGTCATTCCTGATGAGCAACAGGTGCTGCAGAATGGACAGGAATTGACCTTCTGCACTTGTGCCCTTCACAGTACTCAGAACGAGGTTAAAAACGTCGGTAACATCAGTACGTAATGTTAAAGAAAAGCAAAACCAGCATATAATTTCTCAAGAAAATCATTAAAAAACCTGCAACATGCAAATCTGAACAAGCAGAATTTTTGGAACTGCACATGTACAGTCAGTATGAAAGACAGAGACAGCAGTTATCGGTGGATAGCGAGGTAAAACATCTCATTCCAGAGCACCATGCTTCTGCTTCACAAAGCCAGTGTTAATGAGGCACACTAAAATAAAATACCTCACTTATTAAAGGCAACGTTTCCAAGTGAAACTCTGTACTGAACCTCAAATTTTGGAAATATGAAATGCAAAATTGCTTATGTAAAAATGTGACTTAACTGTATTATGGTTAAATATATAAAAAATATTCTCAGAAATCTGATTTTACTACATACAAACATTTCTGATTATTCAGCATCAGTAGTCTAAACTTCAGGTAATAACTGGTGGGGTCCATGAACCAACGGCCAACAGGGGGCCCCTCATCAGATCAAAGACAAAATTGATATTCTAGAGTCCATATAGGAGTCTACTGACCATATCCTTTCCTGAGTGGCCATTGTTATGCTTGTAAAATGCCTAATGAAATGCTATTTGCTGATGGCAGCTCTGCCTTAAAAAAAATATCACTTCTGAACTAAAAACATTTCAGGGCAAGAATATTATGTCCCTTATTCAGTACCATGCACAACTCAGTCAGGTAGGTAGTTCCAGATGATTACATGTCATGCCACTATGAACAACATGGCATCAATATTACTGTGCCACCCCATAATGCCCTTCTACATTTTCCTGTCAAATTTGGTGAAGACTGACTAAAATATTCCAGAAAATATAAAATCAATGCAAAGCTACAGTCTGGGTTTGATTGGTGGTCAAATTGTTCATAAAATTCAACATTAATTATTGAAAAGCTTTGCCCCTGATTACATCAAGAATAAATTAGTCCAGATTACGTGAAAAACGTGGGACTAGTTAGCAAAAGTAGATTCAGCAAACTATGCAAATGAGCAAAAAAACTAAGAAAGGGAACCATGGTATCCTGTTTGGCATAACTTTATTTTAAATAAGGATTTTCATCCTTATTTTCATTTTGCACAACTCACGGTTCAAGAGAGATAGGCCAAAATACAAATGGTTGTGCGATAGCGCCTCCATCAGCCTGAGTATTGGGGGTGGGATAGTGCATCTTACCACCTAATTTGGTCTCTCTCTGCCTTGTGGTCTGCCCTGCCCGTTTCATTTTTAGCACAGAGTTAGAATAAGAAAAATCAAAACAAAAAGACAGCAGCGTTCCAGAACTACAGGCTTTCACACCTAATAGTTACTGGGAAAAACTGATAGAAGTTTTTAAAATAAAAACACGGAATACATGCAAGGATATTCCAGCTCACTCCGAATGTCCTCCAGCCGATGGGAGAACTCGATCATGTCCTCCTCTTTGTGCTCATCAAACACCTTCAGCTGAATGTCCAAAGCTTCATTCCGGATATCATTCAGGTGCTTAGAGAATAGAATTAGAAACTGGATAGAGCTCACTGAAGACTGATTTTTTTAGGTCTCTGAAGTCAATATCATTTCCTCCTTTTTGCACTTCCATGTAGAATTGAGCCTAAAGGGAGGTTCTGTTTTGAATAAATAAACCAGCCAGTCTGAAATTAGTCTCTCCTTGTGCTAGTTACACCAAGGAAAAGATTTTACTTATTTTCATCATTCATTGTTGACTTCATTCCATTTTTGTCTTTGAAGAAGCACAGAAACATTCTACAAAGGCTTGTAAGTAAAACCTACGTCTTGTTGCAGGTATTTAACTCAGACAATATTACCCGGATTTATAAATCATCATGGGAGCATTTTAGAATGTTTCCCACAAGTGGATAACTCATTTAAATATTAATATAGAGAGTCTACAGGACGCTTACCGGCAATATCTCTTTCAGACCACACCGCACAAATTCATTTCTGATGTGCAGCCTGAAGTCCAACTCATCGGGTGATGTAACCAGAGCATTGATAAGCTGCATACAAGCAACCTATGGCAGACATTTAAAATAAGAAATAAAATAAATTACCTTCTGGTGAATCCACATGCATCAAACTTTTCTGATCATAACATTTTCATATCTGGTGGCAGAAATTCACATTTAACTGCGATATCCTGTATTTGTTTTTTTTAATTTTCACACACAAGAATGGTCAACTTAGGTCTGGTGTTATTGGGTTCAGTTAGAGATGCTTTGGTCTTATGAAACTAGAAATGAAATTTATTGTTAGAGTATACAACCTGTACTCTTGACCATATCTCCTTTCCTCGTCTACAGCATCCATTGATTTCTCCTGACCTCAATTCTTTTCTGTATATTCGTTTTTTCCTCTCTGCCTTCAAGCAAACAAAGCCTACACAAATCCTGAAAAAAACTATCCTTGACCCCAATATTGTTCAGGATTGCAGACCAATATCTTTCTTCGCCATTCTTTCCAACAATTTAGGATTTGTGGTCTCCATACCCTTTTGCCTGAAAAAACTATCACCTGGACCAAGACAATTCGGGCTTCAAAGCCATGACACAGCTGAAGTGGATTGGCTGGCTTTGAAGCCCAAGTTGTCTTGGTTCAGGTAATAGTTTCAGGTAAAACGGGTAAAGGCACTACAATTTCAAACACATTCTTCGACTCATCAATTGTAATAGGGTCCTTCTAATATTACTGTTTACTATTGTAAATTAAAAACACCCTTTGTTGGAGAACAATTCAATGGCATCTCTCACACACACTGACAAAATGTATATCCCTTCCATTCATAGGCCAGACGCTTCATAAACAAATAGAACCACTAAGCAATAAAGGGTTCCACACCTGAAAACAGCTTGGCAACTTGACATCTATTGCTTAGATTTTATATGCCACATATTATTACATAAGAGGAGCTCAAAAGCAAAAATCAAAATACATATTGCCTCTTCGAAGCATCTGTATGCTGTACTGCTGTTTTACCCTCCTACCCACACTGGGCCTATCAGTATATGCTCAAAGCAAGTTCATTACTGACAACTACCCATTTCATCAAATTGCTTTGGGTTATGTCAAGAGCTCATATATAACCCGTCGTCTTAAAGGTGCTTGATTTCTTTACCCTTCACCAAGGTCCACCCATTTAAAACAGTCAATATGAAATTCTCATACCTACAACCCCACATTATGCTAAAATGTATTCTTACTGATCCTCTTAAAAACTTCAAAAGGCTTTAATCTTTCCAAAGTCTCCTTTTCCCAAGACAAAAATGTATATTCTACAAACTTTTCTTGACATATACTTTGACTCAATCTACACCCACCCAACAAAGGCTCATTTAGTAGTATTTTCCCCACTGTTCATTTTCGACTGCATTTTTGCATGTCCAAAATAAATCTGACTGGAAAATTTATTTAAAAAAAAAAAAAGTTTTTGTTTATGTAAAATATAACTGGATCTGGCTATTAAATCTTATGCTTTTGTTTTCAGCAGAGCAGTGCTACAGTATTTTCGGGACATAGTGAGAGGGAGAAGTTATCTGAATGTTCATGTCATCAAAGGCCAGACAAACCCCGAATGGGTCCCACCAGAAAGATGTCTTTTTAACTGAAAGTCATCTGTTATCACCATATTCATCGGGGAGTGACCTCATAGCTCCATTTTTGAGATCTACCATTTTAAACGTTTTCCATTTATGGGTGCTGTTAATTGAGTCTGGTGTTGTTCCCATATAGAAACCATTTAGCCGTCAGTCATCTGTTATTATTGTATTTTTCTCTCTGCATATATACCCATGCACACCTATCAGCCATTCTACCCTACGTTACTGTTAATGTCTTTTATTGTCGTACCAAAACTCAGAGTCTTTGCAAATCAGCCATCCGTTTCCACCATATTCCTTATTGCAACAACAAATGGTCCCATCTTTTCTCATTTATTGTCACTCTCCTTTGTGTTATGATTTGACCCTCGACTAGGACGTAACAACTCAAAGTCAAAAAATACATAATAAATCTTAAGTCAGATCTATATATCAAATTCAATAAAAAAAAAAAAAGTATCCTGTTATAATAATGGCAGTTTCAGTACAATTTTGAGATCCTACTTGATAGCTGTCGCTAACTCCAAGCTCAACTGCCAGAAAAGAGCATGATCTCCAATACAAAAACAATATTAAAAAAACAAGGAAGAGTGATTTACTGGCATATGAAGAAAATCAAGCAGATACGCAGTACAACACAGAAGCAGTAGAGAAACTGAGTTACCACTATCTGCTACAGAAATTGCCAAATGAACCATAAAATGGAGGGTGATCAGGTAAATACATACATTTGTGAGCTCTCAGAAAACTGCCAAAACTAATTTTCCAAAACTGGTTAACACAAAACAGAAAGTAACAAGTCATTTCCTTCTGTTTACTTTATTGGTGAGGTAAAACCGTAATCTGTATGTGTTTTTGCATTCTTCTACATGTTATCGGCTGCAGCAGCCTCGGTCACAAGCGTATTTTATAAAACTGGTTTCTATTTCTAATCTGAAGACATTGGGCTCTTATTTTTACCATGTTATTTTGATGTGAACAAGAAATAGGCTACCTCAAAGATTAGAGTTTTTTTTTTTATTTTAGAGGAGTACGTACACAGAGGCTATAAAGTATTTGTCTAATTATGCCTACTGCAAAAATAACCACATATTCACGGCAGCACATTGAAAAGGAACAACATCTGTCACATATCCCCAAGACACTGGCAGATGAACTCCCTCAGCTGAAAATGTTTAATGCTTGGGTACATGGGAGATATAAGAAGATAAGACAGATGTGTGAATAACTGACAGACAAGGCACAAAAATGTCAGAGCAACGAGACCAGAGCTTTTTGTGTTGTCGGAACTTCAGTATAGCTGTGATGTGTCTTCATCAGTCATCTGTCCATTTTTATGTCATATAGTCATCAGATCTAGAAGGGCACACTCATATCCAGTATAAACTCCACAAACACTTGAGTGTTTCTATCATAATGACACCAAAAACTGTTTATGCACATTGATTACTGTGCAGAAAGAGGACAGGAGGACAAGTGAGCTGCTTCAGCATGTACCTTAACTGAGATCAGATGCTAACCTGAGTTAAACTATTGAGGAGCAGTTTTTGAACCACTTCCATATGCAGTGAAAGCTTTATACAGAAATAAATGGACCACTTTAAACTGACTGAAGATGTGATATTAAAATGGTTGTATTTACTATGTGAATAGTCGTCATAAGGAAATGCTCATCATAACGTGATCAGCTTTTTCCAGAGTGAGAACATGAATTTATTCTATGAATACCACTTGTAAAGACATCAGTTGAAAAATTCAATGTCTTCATAATTTTGTTTGATATACTAACTTGTTTAATTTAACTTGTCACAAAGTGACAACATAAAGGAGCATTTTCAGTTTATATTTGACATTCTGTCCAGAAGGTGATTATTTTGCTTTAAAAATAAAATGCTAGAGTCCTAAATTTCAGCAGCAATAGGCACTCTTGCACTTACTTGTAATTGCACAGAGCGATCACGGAGACCTTCAACAATGGCACTGAACCTTTCGATGTCCCGCCACTCACCAACAGCAGTCATAGCTTCAAGAACCTTCTCCAGACTAAATGGGCAAAATAAAATGCATGACTGAACAAACGGCAAAATATTCAACTTGTTTTTCCTTTAGTATTCAAGGCAGAATGCTGGAACTTTGATTTATTTATCACACTTCTTTCTAGCTTATAATATATCATTGTAAGTTGTTTTTTATGAAAACAGCTTCACAGTGTTTAAATACTGATTTTACATGTATCGGCAGAAATGGCTAATAAATCTCAGAAACTAAAGCTGAAAATTAACAGTACATATTATTCCAGTTCCAGATGAATTACAAACACAACATTTTACAATAATCTAAAAACTGCACATTTAAAAATGTAAAAGTAATTATACTCAAGGTTGCCTGATACACTTCAGGCAACTAAACACTAGGACTTAACCAATCACTGTTAACCACATTTCTTTTTCTTCAATTAATTTTATCTTCAGGCAGATTTCGTTGAATTCTGAAAAAAATGCAGGCAATAAGAATTTGTTGTGCAGAAGAAATTTAGTTTTGATTACGGTTTTGGAAAGGTTTTAGCATTCGGTAGTAAGGGTGTCTGATGAGCAGAGTCGGACATACGTGTTCTCCTCGCCCACAATGCAGATGGCCGACAGCAGCTTGACAACATCCGTCATCATGGCGGGCAGGCAAGGGTCGATGGCTGCAGCCAACAGTCTGAGGCTCTTCTCCTCGGAAAGGATCCGCTCCAGACCATACTACAATCAAAACGCCACCATATCAAGAACTGCAGCACACTCATCTCAAGAGGTATCCGTAAAATAATCACATCTTTTTTTTTGCCACTAATGGCGCATTTCCACCACATAGTACCAGCTCAATTCGACTCAACTCGCTTGGCCTTACGTTTCCATTGCAGAAAGCTAGTGGTCATGACTCTGCACTCAATTCCCGTAACGTCATCTTCAATGTGATAAACAGGAAAGAACAAATGGAGAATATGGAAGGGATTCCGTATTTGATTCTGAGTACAGTATGTGGCTATTTGTCACAGCAAGGAGAAAACTTTTATTTCAGAAGAGGCTGAGTGTGGCAAAACAAAACACCGCTGAAAAACAGTGGCCTGCTCAGCTGAACATCCAAACAGGTGGTCCACGGCGGCGATTTTGGAAATAGTGAAAGATCTGAAACACATACACAGCATACCCATTTTAATATGTAAGAGTCGTTGACCACAGCATGGTTTTGCGAGCGCCCATGTCAGTTAAAGTTAAAAACAAAAGACGGTCTGTAGAATTCAAAATAGCTTGCTCAAATCCTTTGCCCAGTATACCCACTCGTGTGTTGATGAGCAAGTACTGCTGATTCTCTCTGACCAATCAGTAAGCTGCAGCATTTTCACATGACCATCATGGTACCTTCTTGGCAGTCGGAACTGCAGCAGAGATTGTACCAAAAAGTACCAGTTACCATCCTCAGTTTTGTCTACTGAAAATGCAAAAAAGGTGAGTCGAGTTGGTTCCATGCGGTGGAAACGTGCCATAACACTGCAACACAAATGAGGGAATTTCGTAGTGTGCATGTACAGAGACAAAGAAAAATAAAGTTGGATAGAAATATTTTAACTTACAAAATACATCTGTATATTTCATAGTTCAAGCACAGGGATGACATTTGTAAAACTGATCAGCTCAAGGACAAACTTCAATATCTTGATTGCCTGTTGTCGTAACCCTAAACCTCAAATAATCTAGCTGTTAAAAGTGAGCGAGTGGGCAAGGTATGTATGCAGGAAGGGAAGACACTGGGTATGACAACAGCCAAAGTACATGAAGGAACCTTGTCCTCTTGTCAAGAAAGTCACATCAACGGAACGGTATAAATGCATTTGAGCAGAGCACCATTCATGATTACTAGTAACCTTTGAGTTCCGAGTCAGGTGTGTTTTTTGACTGATAGTGGTCCATGTTTTGTGACTGAATGATAAAGATTTGAGTTTTAGACCAAGAAACAATTGATTCATTTTAAAAAGAAAGTAATACAAGGACTGAAAGAACACAAAACATATTAGATGCTTGCATTTTTCTGGGCAAGCAATAACAAGGCTATTTGTATTGACTGAACTAATTGCCATGAATGTCATAATGAAGCACTTTCTTTTTTATAAGTGCCTTCAAACTACATAACAGCACCCACAATTAATCAATCTAGTTTTTCAGATAATAACTATATAGAGACTGTATAAGGAAAAGGTTGACATATTTCAGACAAAATGTCAAAGCTTCACTTTTATAGGAAAACCTCTGCTAGAGGTTTTTGGATGTTTTTTTGCAATTACTTAGGTGAGAGTGGAAAAGCTTCCTGTGTCCAGACATCACAGATGAAGTCTGTTATTCTGGTGCAGTTATCACTAGGACTGGGCTCACCGCTGAGTGCTTACCTAGGAGGCATTTGGCATCAGGAAAAATCTTGCAGGCCTTACTTCTAACATCCACTCTAACAGGCATAAAGTAGCAGGATGTTTAAAATACCCAAGATCTCATGTTCGGAAAAGAACATGCGATGTCTGTTAATATCACATTCCTCTAATCATACCAAGACTTCACTTAGCAGATAGCATAAGCCTTGAGGTAAAATTACCTACAGCCTTGGCACTGGCGCTGGAGATATGATTTCTAGCATGATGTGAAATTTACTTAGAAAATAAGGTCATGCATACTTGTCAGTTTCTTCCTTTGATGTTTGATAAATAATTTTGAATGAATGTGTACTGAATTCCATTAGTTAGATAAGGTATTCCATCATTAAATGCTACCTGCCAAGCAGCCCCCTTTTCTAAATTTGGTTACTGATATTTTTACTAGAATATGTTGTTTACTAATAAATGTATAATCCCACAAGGAAATATTTTAGGCCAGGGAAATGGTAACACTACACACAAAAATCAATATGACAAAAAACTGATCTCTTAGAATTCTAGAACAGAAATAGCATTGAAATGCATTCATAATTACCTCCTAGTAACTATGAAATGTAAAACCCGTTGAACAAGGGAAAACTAACTGAAGTGAATTTATTTAGCCATACTAAAAGCAATAACAGAATTTAATGAATAAATCAAAAAAGCACTGTACCTTATTGTTCATGAATGCTTTCAGACATTGGATGACTTTATGCTGAATTTTCTTGTCAATTCTTTCCTGACTGAGAAAGAGCAGAGAGTACACGATATTAGAGTGAACTGTGATTTATCACCAAAAGCATTATGATCACACAGGTGCTCCTTACTGCTTCCGGTGCTGCAGCCTCTCCAAAGTGTCCAGAAGTAACCCCAGGCCTTCATGACCAAAGCTCTGAACCCAACTGGAAGGATGGAGGGAAATATTACAAACAAGGTAAGCCATGAAGATTAAGCAAAAATTCTTAAAAATGAATTACTATTTTAACATAGAATTTGGACTTTTCTAGCTTATTCTGTGAATGCATTACAGGAATAAACTGTCATTAACCAACCATGACTAGGGGCTGTTCACAGATGGCATTATTCCTCAATGCAACTAACTAAGCTGGCCTTTTAGTACCAGTGGGACATGTCAAGACCGTACAAGTTAAGCTGTCAGCTGACTTGTTCAATTCCACAAGCCACGCACCTTCAAAACACTTTGGAATTTCTGCTCTAACAAAAATGGGGTTCAAGAACAGGGGGGAAAAAAAAAAAAAAAAATTACAAGCTCAGAATTTGTCTGACAGTCAGCCATCAAGTAAAAAGGCTCAAACATAATAGTAAGCAACATTAGATAGTTAATTTCAATTTAATGTTTTTGAATACCTTTCACACCTTCGATTTTGCCACAGATTTGGAAACATATTTGACTTCTTTCTCCTCCTAAATATCCATAATTCAGTGAAAGGGTGAAACATTTTATGTCAGATAGAAAATAAGAATGGATTTTAAAAAGGTGGTGCATACTTCAAAAGAACGAAGACTGGAGACCATAAGATTAAATAAAAATGAAAAGTGAGCACCACGTGTCTGCCAACAAGTGCCTCCTTGGTGCACTTTGACCTGAATCTAGGTGGTCAGGAAGAGCAAAGCTGATCAAATGCGGCTGCCTGACCAAGAAAATTCACAAGATGAACAATCAAGATCATCCACAAATGTGTTTTAATACAGTAGTGTTATACAAATGGCCGACATTTCAGAAGCCTACTTCGACCATCAGTCAGCCTAGTTTAATTAATTTACAGCATGTATATTAATCCCATAAGGCATTCAGTATTCCTATAAGAGTTGCCCAGCACTCTAGCATTTTGGAGTTACTTCAGACTGTAGGAGTACAGACTCCTCATAATAAATCCACTATCTTAAAACTTAAAAAAATAACCCACTCTACTTAAAACAAGCCATTCACAGTTGCAGTGCTTCTTGAAAGAGTTGTTGTTTAGTCACACAGTCGTGTCCGACTCTTCGCGACTCCACGGACCACAGGACGCCTGGCTGCCCTGTCCTCCACCGCCTCTCGAAGCCTGCCCAAACTCATGTTCATTGTTTCCACTACACTGTCTATCCATC
>JAACJT020000030.1:17936490-17975660 GCA_009936485.2 Gymnarchus niloticus | reverse complement strand
GGAGTGGGTTGCCATTTCCTTCTCCGGGGATCACTTTGGTCTGAGTTCTCCGCTACGACCTGTCCGTCTTGGGTGGCTCTACACGGCTTAGCTCATAGTTTCACTGAACTACGCAAACCCCTTCGCCACGACAAGGCAGTGATCCATTGAAAGAGTACCGAGCACCAATTTCACATTTTGAACTAGTCCAGCGTGCATAACTGATCAGCTAACTACTGCATAGACAAAAAAAAAAAAAAATTAAAATAATGACATTGTATTCTGCCCTGGACAGGCATGTCAACCAAGGTGTTTCCCTGCCTTCTGTCCAGTGCTGCCTGGTATAGGCTCCAAGCCAACATCACAAGCCTGTGCTGGATAAGTAAAATTATTCACACTTTCCTTTGGTTGGTGCCCCCGTAAATGCCTTTTCTTCGCAAAATCTAGAAACAGAGTTTGGTTTTATAAATATTTCTGCTTTATCAGTGATACATTTAAATAAATATTCAATCGAGAAGAGTAGGCCAAACAATAAGCTATTTTTGCTACAGAAAAGTGATTTTCTCAATAACTACATTGACAGGCATCAGACAAAAGCATGATGAAATGCAGCGGCAAGCAGTGATTCCAGGGGCCCACAACAACAAAATTCCCAAGCTTCAGTTCCAGCCACAGTACAAAGAGACTAAGAGCAAGCTCACCTTTTATAAGGCAGCAACATGGTTATTTTTCACATCTGGGAGATGTGTCACTCAGAATATGTTCATGTATTTTATTAAATAGGAGTCCGCAGTGTAACAAAAAGGTTCTTAATGTTAGAAATCTCTGAGGATTAACATCATTAGTTTTCCTTCATTTGTTGCTACAGGTAAAATACTCCATTTTCTTGGTATTGAGAAACCATATTGATAAAGACAGTAAATTGACATTACAAAGAGACTGAGGGATGATCTGCTATAGGCAGCACAGTCATTCTGAGGTGATCACGCTCATCAACACACACTAACAAACTCAGAATGTGCAGTTATGATACAGTAGTTCAAAAAAAAAAAAAAATTAAGTGGGCCATAAGAGAACATTTAGGATCTCTTTCAGAACAGCGGCAATTCATTCTTCATCATCATGTCCCCTCCAGCATGCTTCTGCTTATATACAGAAAAGCCACAATTCCAGGATTTGTTCAAAAATATCATCACCATTCATCAGTATCACTACCGGTAATCATTAGGTCATTAACAGCATGTATTTAAACATGCAATTCTTAAAATTAAACTATTAGATGCAATCACATAGTGCCCCACTCTCTAGTTAGCATTAAAACAAGCTTTAGAATGCATATAAGAAAATGTCATTCCTTCATGACCTTTATTTATTCTTCAGGGGTCCAAGTCAAATGCTACTGCTTGATTATTCTGTGTTGTGTGTTCTGGCCTCCCTCAGGTGAGAAATCAAACACTCTGCTATGTGAGAATGAGAACACTGATTGGGGGGGGGGGGGAGACATTGGCTGTCATTAGAATGCAGCTCTCACCCAAGTCTAATCAACAAGCCACAATGCCTTCCAGCATCTAATAATCAAATTCAAGCATGTATGTCGCTCTGAGTTTTCAAGGTGAAGCCAAAGGGACTCTGCCTCAATTGAATTTGCCACCCACTTAATATTAATTTTCCAGATATTCTTCTATTCACATATAAATTTAAAAACTTGAATGCAAGAGAACAGGTGTTACTTTATAAAACTTCAAACAAAAAGAAATTGATTAATCAAAATGAAACTTATTTCCACATACCAAAAATAAAGACAATAGATCAATATATAATCTCCAACACTTCTGATATGCTGATCTGGTGAAATTGTTTGCTACAAAGTGCCAGAATGTAAAAACAGAACATAACACTGCAGTACCACTGGGAAGAACAGCAAAATGAAGTACACTTTGTTGCATTCCTTAAAAGCCATTTAGCAGATCTCACAGACACTGAACAAAATAAACTATTTCCTAATCATGTGACATTCCAAGACGTCACATGCCAACCCATCACCTAAAGCAGTCATTCAGCAAAGTACAACCTATAGCCTATATATACAAAATAAGCAGTGATACAAATGAGGCTCTTGCATGAAAGAGACATTTGAATTTAGGTGCTATTCTTGGGGAGGGTACTCAGTGGGTAGGTCCAAGGCCATGTGAGGCTTCATGGAGATGCATAGCTCACTCTTAAAGATTATTTATTTGTTTCATCATCAATATGGGCAGCTGAGTATAACAAGGACATTATCAGTTGATAAAGGTTCCCTGGGAAGCTGACAATGCAACACATTAGGTTTGGCTCCTTCTAAAGGCTGGTGGGTGAAGGGGGCAGATATTTGTCTGGTATCCCAAGTCAGGGTCAGCAGACCTGTCTAGAAATCACAACGTTGAGAGACAGTAGCATTGGTGGCAAGCAAAAGGAGTAGATTGTTAATTCAGGAATTTAATGTTATTGCAGAGTTTTGGTTTCTTTCCATCTGCTGCTTTGTTGGGAGACAGATTTGAAATTTAGAAAAGCCAGGGTCGTAGCTTACCTACACTATATGAACAAAAGTCTTGTGACACCACTTAATTTGGGGGGGGTTCCCCCCCACATACTTTTGGACCTGGGTAGTTAAACCATATTCATTGCTGAGACAGGTGTATAATTAAACACACAGCCATACAATCTCCAGCAGCAAACACTTGGAGGCAGAATAGGTCATACTGGAGAGATTAATGACTTCAATGTGGCACCATCATAAGATGCCACCTTCCCAACAAGTCAGTATCAAATTTCTGCCTTGGTTAATTGCAAGTGAAGTGATTGTGATGTGGAAACTTCTAAAAACAACAAGAGTTCAGTTTTGATGTCATAGGCCACTCAAACAGAAAGGGACCCGATGACCCAACATCAATACCCAACCTCACTGATGCTGTTATGGAAGCAAATCCCACCAACAATAATCAAACATCTAGATTGGAGGCAAAGGAGGACCAACTTCTTATTTACACCCTTGGTTGTGGAATGAGTTATTGCACAGGCTGGTGTCTCAATACTTTTGTCTATACAATGTATATCAGATGGGTTATATTAAATAAATATCCCTATGAATTCTTCACGCATCTGAAAATTTACACAATTTTAAACAACGTTGTGACAATAAGTTTAAGCCTTTGTTCAAAATGTCTAATAAGGCCATCATTTTTCTGATATTCTGTTTCACAAACCCACCGATCCGACTGATTTCCTGCCGAAAAATAAATAAAACGGTGATGATCGTTTTTACTTTCCCTGCAGACTTCACATTTTTAGCACAAAGAAAAATTGCCAGTGTATTCTGTAAAGTACGGTACTCTAAGCGTCTCTCTGGCTAATAGCAGCTCCCTCCGAATTCTGTGGTCCTGACGTTCAGCACACTTTCAAACATGGCTACTGAGATTGTTAGGCCTAGTTACCGCTATTTCTCTATCCACATTCTGCATATTCACAGAAAAACAAGTATTTTTTCAGGTCCAGAAAACAGACACCAATGATAACAGTGTTATCCATCCATGCACCCACCCACCCATCCATTTTCTATACCACCTATCCGTCAGGGCTGTGGGGAAGCTGAAGCCAATCCCAGCCGACTTCGGGCGAGAGGCGGGGTACACCCTGGTCAGGTCGCCAACCCACCGCAGGGCCAACACAGAGACAAATACTCATACACACTCACATTCACACCTATGGGCAATTTAGAGTAGCCAGTTGAGCTAACCTGCATGTCTTTGGAATGTGGGAGGAAACCGGAGTACCCACGCAGGCACGGGGAGAACATGCAAACTCCACACAGAAAGGCTCCTGTTGGCCGCAAGAACCGAACCCGGAACCTTCTTGCTGTGAGGCAGACGTGCTAATCACTTAGCCACCGTGCTGCCCCGACACTGTTATTAAAACTGTGAAAATAAACAGAACTTGTACCCATGAACTCCTGCCTATTTTTGGTTATACATTCCTCTTCAAGAGTGTTTTAGTTGTCCATTTGTTTATTGGAAAATACACATGACGGTTTTTTTTTTTTTTTTTTTTTTACCTGCCCGACCATACATTACGGACATTTTTTTTGTGTGCCGACCAACTGATGTGTTTTTTTTTTTTTTGGAATTTTCCGTGAAACAAAAAAAAAACAATGGCCTAATGAATTAAAAAAAAAAAGGAGACAACTTGCAAAGAAATGTGTTAAAATAGTAGGAACAACACTTTAGCTTTGGTAATTTAAACCAATCAGAATAGCGTTTTCAGTGACTGGTGGTAAGGAGGAACATGCTTCCTATCCTTGTATACATTGGCTGCTGTATGCCTCTGCCGGTTAAGAGTCTGTGCCGGTGTCTAAATGGCTGCTGGCCTGCTGGGCCCATGAGCAAGGTCCTTAACATCAAGGTAAATGGCTGACCTGGAGCTCTGACCAAGATTTGCTCTCATCTGGATGTGTGTGAGTCTCACAGTGGAACAAGATGGGATATGTGAAAGACATAGGAAGTCTTTGGTTTTCTGTTCGGACTTGTAGAATTGGCTAAAAAATACCATTATCACTGTCATTAATACAAATGAGGCCGTCTGAAGAGGAATAAAAAGAAGGAAGCTTTTGGTCTAGGCCTGCTACGTAATATCAGCCTTTACAAAACCACATGGGAAATGCACAAAAACATTAACTCCATAAAAAGTTGAAGCTATCAGAGGTCTAGCATGTCAGGGAAGCAGTTACAAGCTCTCTCTACTTAGAGGCTCACTACATGAATAATACAGTACCTCACTATGCCCAGAGAGGCCCCTTAAATTGGTGAACACTTGTTCCAAAAGTTCTAACAACCCAGTGCATTTTAGAGGACATGGCTACATCGTGTCAAGCTTCCTGCCACACTAACTGAAATAATGCCTCACAGGGCAAAGGAAACACTGGATATTATCAGAGTGGCGACTGAGCCAAAAATTAACAGCAGCCATACAGACAGATGAAACGATGGTGCACAACTTTTGCCTAGGATGACAAGTCAAAACCATCTATTGTCAAGATCTCACCTACATTTCAAAACCAAATCACTAAATGTATGTAACGAACAGGAGGCTCTAAAGGAATTTGGCAGAAATATTATAG
Source organism: Gymnarchus niloticus (assembly GCA_009936485.2). Lineage (NCBI taxonomy): Eukaryota > Metazoa > Chordata > Actinopteri > Osteoglossiformes > Gymnarchidae > Gymnarchus > Gymnarchus niloticus. The sequence goes on along the minus strand of JAACJT020000030.1, from coordinate 17,970,532 downwards.
ATAGCGATCTATATTTTTGCAGTTCCTTGCAGCAACCAAGATGTGAAACGTCTTCACAGAATATTTGACTTAAGGGAGTATCTTCAGTGTCTTCCCATTTCAGAAATGACTGTCCCAAGACGCCATTTCATCTTGTAGCCTTTTCCTTGCAAATGAGCACATCCATCCAAAGTAGCCATACAGTTTGTCAGCTGCGTGAAGAGCAGCTCTAAGTTTGAATTCAGAACAAAAATCATCTGTGATTCGAGAAACATGAAAATGTTTCATGTGCCTATTGCCTCAAGAAAAGACAACTGCAGTCTCTCATGAAGCAAAAGCTTTGTTTGGGACACCTGTTTTCAACCGCTACAATAACATGTAATTACATTTAAGAACCTCACCTGAGTTTCAAACAGGGCAACATTTCCCCTACATATGCCCCATAAGCACTTTTACATGCTTATTTCTCATAGTACATGCATTTCATGCAATTTTTTTTTTTTTTTTTTTACTGTATTTAGCAATAAGACTGAATGAATAACATTATATATTAATGAGATACTGTACCTACTGATGTTCCTGATTTACACAAGTGATATAGTTACTTTATCTGTAGACATATCAAAAAAACCATAATACAAATCCAAAAAGGATCTGAATACATAAATGAAAATGTGAGGTTGCATTACACTGTTGCTTTTAAAAACTCACCATAAAAACACTTGTGGGACCAAACCAAAATTCAGGAGTAGTTGTTTCAATTAGATTAATTAGAGCAATTTTTTTTAAACTACTAAAACTAAAATCAGGTAGAGAACATTAGCTTCCAAAAGGCTGGCTGTCACAAGCCTTTTGATTGGATAGCAAAAAGAGCAGTCAAGTTGTTAACAACGCTTTGGGCTCCTAATTAGCACAGGCAGCGCTAATTCAATCAGTGGTGTGTAAAGCAGTGTTTCACAACCAGGATTACATGTACCCCAGGTAGCATGTAAGAAGCAGCTAGCAGGGGGTATGTGGAAAAGTTGTTAAAAAAAAAAACAACAAAAAAAAAAACCCACCAGAACCTGCCGCCGCCCCCTGGTTCACACTTCACAGCTTTAAAATAAGTCACAAAACTTCAAACAAAAAGTATCATGTCCCATTACTGAAAAATTAATTTAATGAAAAGTAATGTTACTCTATGGTTTATTAACCATCAATTTAAATCATTTGCTTAGTAAAAAATAATCAGTTATTGTTCCTGCCTGAACTCTTTCTCAAGTGCGTAGTACAAGGCAGGTTCATCATTCATTAGCCTGTACGACAAAGAACCCTGACATGACATACAAATGCCTGCATGTTAAAGAAAATTATGCATCTGCTTTAACTTAATGCTAATTTACTGTTTCTATGGATGAGCAGAGTTAGACTTCCAAAAAAAGAGTCATCATCAACAAAGCAGTCAGACCAGACAGAGGGGCAGGTCGTGCATGAATTTCTCTGAGAAATTAAAATGGCCCTCACCCGGTTGAAAGACACCACAATTATCCAGATTTTCTCCTATTCTGTGGTACCTGGAGAGGCTGCTGCAGGAACACATTAAAGGCATCATTACAAGCAGCCTGCACCTCCTCCAGTTTGCCTACCACCACATCAAATCCACTGATGTCATATGCCTTGTACTCCACACCACTGCAGCTCACCTGAAGAATAGACAGTCATGCCATGCTATGATTCGTGGACTACAGCTTTGTTCTTAACACTGTCATGCCAACCAGACTGACTACCAAGCTCCTAGATCAGGAACTGAGCAGAACCTTCAGAAACAGAATCGTAGTCTTCCTCACTAGCAAATCCCAACGCACAACCTCTTCCTCCCTGGGCCTCAACACCGCCACCTCAGAGGGTAGTGCGCTGAACCCCTTCTGTAGTCCCTGTAGACCATTTTCAGATTTGCTGATGACAGCAGCATCATAGGCCTGGTCACCATCAAAAAAGATGGCCAACAGAGAGAAGGTAAGGCTTCCAACAAAGTGGTATCAATACAATTTCTGAGTGTCAGCAAAAGTAAACGACTGGGTTGTCAACTTCAATAAGCAGGAGGCAGGTCGCACTCCCACATCTACATCAGCAGCGAAGCTGCAGAGAGGGTCAACAGTTTTAATTTCCTTGGAGTCACCCTCACTGCTGACCTTAAGTGGTCACGGCATGCTGCAACTGCTGTCAAGAAGGCCCACCAGAGGCTTTACTTCCTCAGGCATCCGAAGTAGGCCCAGATGTCACCTGTAATCCACAGACTTTTATAGGTGTGCTGTGGAGTCCCCCCAGGCTGCATAGCATCTCAGTACAGCAACTGCTTGGCACAGGACCACAGTGCATACTACAGAGAGCAGTGAAAGTTGCTCAGAACATCACCGGCACTCTGCTCTCAGCCATTCGGGATATTTACACCACATTTTGCCTCTGAAAAGCAGATCACATCTTGAGGGACACCAGTCACTGTGCACAGACACTTTTCTCCCTGCCAGAGTATAGACCACAAAGATACAGGCATCAACATTCAGGGACAGTTTTGATCCAAATGCCATATGACTACTTGGGGCACTGATTTTAACAGTAATACTGCTACACTGCCACATAACCTACCAACGGCTCAACTGATGCTGTAATACTGCACATATCACAGGACCGTACTTGTACCCTAGTCACATGGGTTTCCTTCAGATACTCACATTTTCTCCCACAGTCCAAAAGCATGCAGATTGGCTAAATGGTGTCTCTAAATCGTGCATGTAGTATGAGTGTGTGCAGACCTGCAGCCTTAGCATGGTGCAATAGGCTACCTGGGATAGGCTCCAGACACCCCTACAACTCTGACTATGAAAAGCCATTAACATGGAGGCCTTTGACACCCTAACACACCAAAATGGAGATCATAATAAATAAATATAAAAGAAAGTTATGTGACTGAGTAGCTCACAAACAAAACAACAAAACACATTAGAACAGGCCATTTCTTATATAATTGTTAAATCTACAGGAAAAACAAGTTAGTCATACTCGATACGTTACAGAGCTGAAACAAAATGTAGCTTCATTAGTGCAATCAGTATTAGTACAAACAAAACAACAAGCACCTCACTTTTATTAAACCAGTTGTATGCCATGCTATTGTGTATGTGACAAAATAACAAATCGAAAGCCTTAAACCTGAAGGTCAGTTTTAATAAAATATCAAAAACCAATTTCCAGGTATTTGTCAGATCCATTTATCACTTCCATTTAATACAATTAAAGCATATACTCTGCTTTTCATTTTTAGCAGCATAGGGTTTTGCTGGAAAGGTGATGAACCCAAACAGAACAGGAGGAAGGACCGATGGGACCAGCAACCAAACCTGAAAACCTACAGAGAGTCAGCCACCACCAGCCCTCCCCCAACTACCAACAAACACGTTTACCGCAGTACAGACACTTAATGGTGGATGCAAACCTCAAATCTCACATCTACAATGCCGTGACTTGTCAAAGAAATTGTGCTGCACAAAAGGAGAATCATACTACAGTGAAATCACAGTGAAATATAAATAAAATTGAATTGAAATCTCACATTGGAATGTCACTTAAGTCTACCAATGATTTCTTCAGGCAGGAATTCTGTTTTTATTACCCTGCCAGGTACTCTAAGCTTTCCAAGAGTCACCGTAGGTGCTCTGCTATACAAGTATACTGTGATGTATACAGTGAACCCAGACCAGTGCAGTTTAGGGAAGCAGACCGCTGATTAGCATAAACATGATGACATAGATCTGGATGACTTTCCTTGGACTTTTCATGTTACATAAGGCAGCAATTTGCAATGTTGCTCAGCAGTCCACCTGAATTATGTGCACAAGAGGAGTCTTTAAAAAAAGAATCAAATATTTCACTTTCAGTGAATTCCAAAGTTTATATTGCCAAGATTTGTAATTACAGTGAATATTGTATAGCCACTAAAAGAGAATAGAGTGTAATGTTTGCAAAATGACAACATAGTATGAAATATAGTTTATACAATTGCAATATTAAAAACTGATTTTTGTATCTTGCATGCAGGCCAAGAAAACTACCTTGACGGCCAATTCCTTTTATAAAAGTACTGGTCATCTCACTTAAAATCCAGTGTCTGAAAGGGTAAAATTAGGCCTGAACAGGTGTGTCCATGGTCACTGTACTCTACATCCTGCTTGGAAATGAGAATGTGAACTTCTAAACTCCTAAAAGAATCAACGTCACTCAGAGCAGCAAGTCAAATAATAGAAACACCATTCGCCTCAATCCAACGACTGAACCAAAGATGCACGAATAAAACTAAATCCTGATTATGAGATGGAATCATTCTGGAATAAAGTAATTACAGCCAATGAGGGAATACTTTGATGCATTTTCAAATAGCTGTTCACAAAGGCCAGAGTTACTCTCACATTACAGGTCAAATTAAGATTCTATGAGGTGTTTGATTTGATTATAGAATTATTGAATTAGAGGATGAATTCAAATAACGAGTGATTGTGGAAATTGTTCTAAATAAACCACATACATTTTTTTTTTTTAAATAAGCACTAGCAGAGCTCAGTGGTAAGTATATATGGTGAAAGACTTAAGAAGCTTAATGGCATCTTAAAAATTCTGACAGAAAACAAAGTGGGAAAACAAATGATGGGATGCGTGAAGAATTTTCTGTTTGCTTTGGGAAATACACACAAAGGTTTATAGACGCCTTTAATGAGAAACTTTCAAAAGTGATGCTCTCACAACAAAAGCACCTTGAAACACACTTCAGCATGAAAAGATGAGTTTACCATCCATTTCAGATTGTCAAAGTCACCTTCATGAAAGTGAGAGGAAACAGAAGATGTCCAGCAGGCTGCCCTTAGAGCAGGAAATGAGGACCGGTCATATAGCAGCGCAATCCCCAACGATATCCCAATTGCTGCCAAAGCAGTTTGCTGATCTGTAGCCAGAGCAGATAGGGCCTGCCAAAAAGTCAGATTTACTTTCTCTATGTCCTCATCCAGACAACAGGGGGCAGATAATGACCACACCTTCCACCATATCCCTTGCAGGTTAACTGGTTGAGCATATAAACTAGCTGTTATGAAGGAGAGAAGGGAAAAACCAGCCAGTACATAACAGTATCTACATTAGGCATAGATGAAATATCTTAATCAAAATTCATAGAATATTCAAATATTTTACATAATAAAAACCAACCTATTAAGCCATTCATGTATCTACCATTTAATCCGAGAATAAAATCATAGTTGAACAAAGGAAATTAAAAACAAAAAAACAGCTCCTTCAACTGCATATCGACCCAAACAGACAGTAATTCTTCAATGTCTTTGAACAAATGAGAGAGTTGTTTGTTTCCAAAAATTTGAAACTAATGCTTAGAACAGAAGAAATGAGCAGCTAATTACACACTTTTCCCATGTACTTGCCAAACTCTTGAGCTCCTGACAAGCACAGGGCTCTCACCCAGGGTCTGCCCCCAGTGGTGACACACTGACAGCAACAGATGTTCTTCCCCATCGCTGTCTGGTCAGAATTCATTTTGCTGGCACCCTTTTTCATGAAGATATGTACTCCCCTTTCTTCTTTTCCAGACCTGTTGACCCGAGTAAAACCTGTCTGCTCCCATTCACAACAAGCCACATATTCCTACCACAGGTATTCATAATCATGTGCCAGGTTTGTTCACAAAGGGCAAGGAAAAGTCCACTACACAAGGGCTTGAATTATTAACATACTCAAATTAATAGACAATTAATTTTGGTTGTCTTTCTAAACCAAAAATGTGGCATTTCACACAAAAATGGCTGCCAAAGATTTTTTTTCTTGACCTCATAACATTATTACATTGACTGCTGCAATAAATTACCGAAAGGCTCCATTCCGAGTCACTAGTCATTTGTGCAGATTCAGATAAATAAATCTATCACTGACTAGTCCCGCTTATTTACGGGTGGATATCCATTTAGATAGGCTCCAAAGAGTAGGTTCATAATGCATGAGATGTCTTTTAGAGCCACTGGAATTGCCTACTCTGTTAATCTGAGTCCAATACAACATCTCAGTATAAAACTTTAGTTTTCCTGGCATTGCAGGCAGCCACATGAATGCATCCTCAGTTACAGTAGTTTTAGTGCTGTGAATGATTCATGCTATAAGCCACTGCCAGTAGTGCTCCACCACAGTGGGTCCGGTTCTACTTCTCAGGATAGTGGCCACCCTCAATGCCGTGTGACCATCTCCCTTTTATCTCTGAGATGCTGTCACACTTCATCGCAACTAAGGCCACCACAAACTGCAGTCTGTTCTAATTTTATTCACATCAGTATTTTAGCCTACACTTCCCCTTATTCTCTCCTTTTCTTGCTCTGAGGGCACACCACCAGGAGTAATAAGCTCCTGGTCCAGGATACACAAGATTTAATAGGGCCCACAAGTCTGTCTCTAACCAAAGATGGTCATGCGCTCACTCTTCTACCAGAGAACGTCCAGATACCCACAATCAGCCAAGGTTTGCTCACACTGTTCTCTGTATATATAAAATGTAAAATATACAGAGTGAAAGAAATGTTTCAGAATATATTTATTAATAAAATTGACAAAAAATTCATTGTACTCATTTTTGAATAGCAATCTCATTAGAAATGAGGGGGTATTTCCCATTGTTCTATGTTAATTATGAATCGTAAACAACTATTACTGGGTTTCAAAAATATGAGCCCTTCTAAGAACAGAAAAAACATTATGACCAAGATACAGAAGTGTCCTCTAATCAGCCAAGATTTCCCAGGAACCTTTACAATTTCAGAGCTCACTCCTATACCATGCAACGAAATAACCTAGAGACAAAAGGCTGCATCCAGCAGATATGCTAGGTTAAAATTAAGAGGAAAATCACCTCATATTAGATTTATTTTTGCAATATACATAAAGTATAATACTTGCTGACAATTCTCAGTAACTGCAGCCATTTAAAAATAAAATGTGCAAAGCTCAAAGATCATAGTGGTGCGTTAGCAGACATGGTCATAAGGACACTAGGTAGACTTTCCTGATGTAATACGTACCATTTTGTTACAACAAGAGTAGAGTTTTTCCCAAGTGAAATCAAAGACATCAGAACAGGAAAATCCTACATAAATGAGCTCCAAGAAACTTGCAATGTGTAGTAAAACTTTTTTTTGTATGGTGCAGCAATGACTAGGTGCTGGAGCATTGTATTATTCTGAGTGAATCACAAGGTTTAATCAAACGCAGGAGTTAGTGTGCCAAAATAACATAATGGTCACTGCTCCAATAATGGCAGAGTGCAAACTTCAACTAGTCTACCCATCTATAAGTTCAATCATATGTACGTTTCACCAGACCTAGTAGGTGAAGCAGAATGACACACTTAATGGTTTAACCGGCAATCACAAAAACATCAGTCCAATTCCCAGACAGTTTTCTTTAATATCAAATTCATTGACAGCAGGAAAACTATAAACAAAGCTCAATGTACAGTATAACATGACATTTTATACTTGAGGTGTCTTCTTTCCATGGCATGGTTACCACCCTTCTCTATGCAAACTACATTACAAAATACAAAATTAATGTAGTCACTGCAGCAAAAGATTTAGTTATTCAAAAATTAAATATGGCTACCCCCTTCCAATGCTTCATGTCATGTTTGTGATAAAAATGCAGAAAAAAAAGCAGACTAATTGTGAAGATAGGCATCAAACAATTAAAAGGCAGGCAAGAAAACCACAGGCACTTATGTATCAGTAATAAATATTAATGAGACTCAGCATGCAGTTTGCTTTAGCCTGATACCAGGGGGCTGGTGGAGGTGGCCATGAGGTGGAACACCACATCATGCACATATGGGCAGGGCCATGTGTTACTGGGAAGAAGAATGGCAAAGCTAAAGGAAGCGTCACACTGCCTACCTGACTGGGTTGCTGGTCAGGGAGACCCGGAGGGACTCCAGACAGGCAAAGAGCCTCTCATCCACTGTCCCAGTTTTCAGCTCGCTAAGAAACTCCTGTGGTGAAATCTGATGGTTGCTTTTCAGGCTACCCTGCAAGAGGAGAGAAAAAGAATGATCAAGAAAGTCCAACCAGTGATCACTTGCTGTGATATTCAACAAGATAGAGAACAATTACCAGTGACAATTCGGAAGAAAACAAGCCCTCAGTAATTACCATTTCAACAGGAATGCCACACAATTTCAATAAGAAATCTTCAAGAAATTAACAAAACCAGTGGTTGCTCAGAAACTATTAGAACAGCAACAAAACAAATCAAAAAGTATGCATATGCAATTGCAATGCTTTACTGATCGCCAAAAAAACTGGGCCTCAAGATTAAATGGGTAACTAAGGAGAACACAACCAAGAAAAAGCTGTGATATTTCACACTTTTAGCTTGTAAAGTACACAGATATAGAAATTTCAAACAAAAATTTCACTTAATGTTGTCATAATTATGAAAAACAATCTGTACCTAATTAAGCAGTCTAACAATCCTAGAGATTTGCACATGGAACGCTACTTCTGCACTAACAGTACGTAAAATGAAAGTTCAAATTCAACACAAATTAAATTAGGAAAAAAAAAAACAATTCTGCCATTTTGTTGCAAACAGGAAGGTTGTCTCCAGTACTCATTATTCGATGTTCCCTTACACGTGTGTGCATACACACAGAGTCAAATCCCTAATAGGGAAAAATTGATTATGCATGTTTTCTACAAGTAGATATTTTAGGAATCTGTTTATACAAGAATGCAACGAAGAGTAACAAATTGCAAACCTACCAATTCATTATTTGGTAGTCTTTTCCCCACACTTCACATTTTCTTGGATAAACAGATTCTAAAGAAATCTTTAAGATAATCATAAGAAACAGATGTACCAACACTGCTGCATCATACGTCAGGCGTCAGCTCAGAGAAAGAGGAGAGAAAAGATGGAAAAAAAAAAAAAAAAACTGGCATCTCTCAATCACACGTTTTAAGGGAGAAGAGAGACGACAAAAATTAATTCCACGGCATGCTAGTGGAAAACCTTGGGACAAACTAAAAATATCCAGGATGGAGATGACAAGTATGAGACTGTTCTCCAAAGAGATTTTCTAGAGAATTTATTCTAATGAATATGTATGGCAATACTTCACCCAGTGCAGGGGCAAAGATATTTGTGATTTGGCAGATCACAACCCCAGCATCTTCCACAATCCCTCAAAACAAAAGACCCCCCTTCCTGACGACCAATGAGTGAAGACTGACCAGCCCTGTAGGAGGACAGAATGAGGAGCAGGAAAATAAAACAAACATTGGTAAGAAAGCTCTGCAGTAAAACACAGCTGAATATCCCACATAGACCAAGGCAGCTACATACTTTGATGAGTGCCATACTGCTATACCATAATAGTTGTAAATCCAAAATGACAAGTGATTGCAGTAGCCTGCCACATAAGTGTTTCATAAATACATTTTAACAACATTTTTGCTTTTATTAGAGACATTTTCTCTTTTATTGCTAATCATAACAAAACCCAAAAAAGGCACAGACTGCAGCAGCATGACTGTGCCATTCCATGAACAAGCAAAGCTTCACCGGTCTCACCAATAAAACTATAGGCCTTTACATTCACCTCTCATGGGAAGAGAAAAACGGGATCTAAATCACCAAATGGAAAACAGAGGGCAGACAGAAATAGGGGTCTCTTTTGTTAATTAGCATGAGTTAACGGAACACCTATTTCTTTCTCCAGCTAGCTTTAGCTAAGAAGGGACTGATCTTTATGAACACAGAACTCTAAATAAAAAAACTGAAGATTCTGTTTTGGCTGCTAATAAACAATATGAAATTTTCAAAATAATATAGCTTCCATAAATTTACAAAACGGGTAACAAACCATCAACACAAATCGTTGCCACCTACTGGTAGCCCAAGATATTTCTGAATTAGCCAATGAATTTCAGTCCTATTATCAGTGTCTTTTTTTTTTAATTTGTCAAATTCTGCACGTGACATCGCAGAAGCAAAAACAGTCATTTCAAATATAAGTCAACTAACAAACTAGCTAGAATAAACTACAACCTAACATTCCCTTTGAAAAAAGCATAGATGTAAAGTGTTAATAGACGTTTATATACATTCATGTTGTTCAGATTCCATTTTCCTGGATTTCGCCAAAATTACATCCATCATCAGTCTTCAGCAACCCCAAGATTTGCTTTTACATAAAAAACAGATGGGTACCAAACCATATGTCCCAAACAAAATCATAATTCAATTCATTTGGGAGACTCAAAGGCTAAACAAAAAAAAAAAAATGACCAAGTTATTTGCTCTGGGACTAAGTTCTGTGACATAGTGATGACCCATTTAAACTTTCAGCTTTAAAACTGCTTGGAAATTCTGGATATTAAACAAAGCACAATGCCTTACATAAACTTTAACTTGTTGAACTAAACAGAAAGTACGACTCATTTCCCTAAAGACAGGCAAACAGACAAATTAAGCAGTAGTCAAGAATTTGTATTCATAATTATCCCCCCCAGCAAGCTTTCCTTTAACAATTTCAAAATTACCAACTTGTAATTATTCTGCACAAAATCTGAATAATTTTAAAGCTATGACAATTGCAATATTTACATTGGTACAATAAAGCATTTTAAATTAAATATAGAATAGCGGTAACCAAACTGTCTTGTAAAGTAACAGTGACTCCTCATTAAAAGTGTGTTACAACTTTCTGGCTGTAATCAAAGTGACAGGCTACTGGGGCTGATTGTAAAACAAACTCAGGTCTTCCTATAGAAAGGCTAGAGTAATAATTTAACCTGGAATTGTCATCACATCAGAATTTGTTTGGTTTTGACTGTAAACCAAGTGCTGTTTAACAAAGTTCCATTGGCAGCCGCAAGACCCTAATAATTCAAGCTCCTCAACATAAAAATAAGCTAGGCGTTCTATTTTGTGAATATTTTGCTTTGACTGCCTTTGTCATTGGGATAACTGATAACCTTAGGAAAGGCTGTTTTGTGTGTGTAGGGCTAGTAAAACTTAAAAATTAACTGAACACCTAGTCCATAACCAAGCCTAAAAATTGACAATGTAACTACACATTTTTTGGAAAATAATAAGAAAATTATGGCAGGATTCCAGTTTACTTTGACATGTATACATTTATTCAAATCTGACATGGTCAATTACAAGTTTGTCTGAATATTCTATTTGCACATCCCCCCACCCCCCAAACAAAACAAAAAAAAACAACAAGATTTTAAATGACGACTCACGATCTACAAATAAATAAATAAACTGCGACTCAGGCTTAAAAAGCGTCTAATTTTCAAATTTTAGATTTTTTGCTATGCTTGTTTAAAAATTTAAACACAGGCCAGCAGCCTATTTCTCTGACCCACTGAAGTTTCTTTCTTATAAAAAAAAAAAAAAAAACTACAGTAAGAGGACCAGTGCAGAGACCAACCAATTCACATTTCTGTTAAACTAGGGAGCCCCCTGCCTGCCAACATGAAAAATGCAAGCATCCTTAGTGCTGCTAGGTCACAAGAAACCATGCAAAAATATGAGTCAGGACCCACAACAAAAGGTCAGATAGGCAGACTGGTGGAGGGCGTGCTGTCTGTGGGTGCACATGCACAACGATGGGAATTCCCTATAGCTGAACAAGCAATTTAAAATGAATGCCAGAACATTTTTAGGGCTTCATGGCTGCCACAACACAAGGTGAACTTTAAGGATGAATATACTAAATACATTACTGTGTATTAGGCCTAGTTACTACAAAGATGTTTCCATACGTATGTGCGAACACTACGTTAAATACTTAAATGTTTAGTTCACTTTGTGAATACCATCCAAAAACAAAACATACTGATACAATGCAAAACAAATGTAACCTAGCATAAACCAGTAGAAAGAACTCATACAGAAATCAGTATTGACAAAAAAGGGGCAGGACAAGTGCTGGGAACCAGCATGCTTTCAGAACTTGGATACCATTTAGCTACTGTTTATGTCCATGCGTAATACTGCCTTAATGTCAGAACACTTACTGTAAGCACACACAGCATCAGAACACAAGGCATTCCACAGCTGCTTTTTCATTTTCAGAGTACACAATACCAATAGGAAACAATAAGCTATAAGCTGGGAGCAAAAAAAAAAAAAGTGTTCTTAGAAATACAAAATGCTCAAACAGCTATTGCTGCTCCAGATATCCTATTGCAGAGGTGGCCCTGCTGTGTCTTTGCATGAGTACCTCATTAGAATGAACCCTGGGTGGCAGTACACACGTGGAAGTGCATGCTGCGATTTGTCGTCATGTCACATATAGCCTTTTGCTTATTAGTGCTTAGCAGGGAATCTCTTTCAGCAGCTTGGTGTAGCATCTCAAGCTTCACCCCCAGCTTGGACACACCATGTAACTTTGCTCTACATAGAACGAACACACAGAGGATAAAAATCTGAAGCTTTCTCACTGTCATTACACCTTCCCCCCCACTTAGGATTAAGTCAAATTTTCTGCTTGGGAAGCCCACACCCCAATGTGCAAGTCAAAGCTGTCCTTCCACTTCAAACTCAACACAGCACACACCCCTGTCAAGTGTAGAAAACAAAACTGACATCGTGCCAACTTAAGCATCTAACAGGTTAGGCAGAGATGTGCTTCAGGGAGCTAACGGCACTGCCTGCGAAATATACCTTTCCTTAACACGAGCAAACATTTAAAATTCAGCAAATAGCACAACCAACCATGTTAACGTTACAGAAGATAAATAGCTGAGAAACATTTTTGAAACTACATTTTTAAATGCCATGCATTTCCTTGCATGTCTTCCATTTAAAAAAAAAAAAAATCTGTGAAGCAGCTCTTGAACCAAAACAGGATGTTATTTAAAAAACTAGGCTAATTCATGAGAACATCCCAGCACAAGATTAATGAAAAGGATGCATTAGATATCTACATCTTCATAAGAGACAACAGATCCACATTGTGCCTTAACTTAAAACCCCAGATGATGCATTTCTTCATTCCTTTAAAACAAACGTGTTGAGGGAAAAAAAAAAAACAAAAAAACTCACCTTTGTGAAATATTCTGAGCTAATAAACAAACATCAGGTTGTTTATTGCAAGTTGGGAAATTTGGACCTGAGCACAAATTCCTACTGTTTGTGCTTTTTCATAGAATTGAAATGTAAATCCACCAGTGACCTCTTCAGACAAAATAAGGATCAAAACACACATGCAGACTGACAAAAAATGTGCATGAAAACCACTTGCTGCTTTTGAGCAGCTGCATTAATGCTCACTCACATCATTTTATTTATTCAAGTGATATCCCAAAGCTCATTTGCAAAGGAATGCAGATTAAATGCACACATACAATTTAAAAATACAAAAACAAAATAAGCATAGAATCATTTAAAACAATCACACAGCGATCAGCAAAGAACTGTTTTGAAAATAGAGGTAGCCTACAGAGTTTAATTCTGATTGTCCCAAAACAAAACATGTAATTATAAGAATATAGTGATATTCCTAGGGCAAGCTAAGAAAGGCTAATTGTAACTTCATATACGAACATGACCTAAGGCTTACCGTTCTTCAGAGGTTAACATTCAATTGGGCTTACTGTACAAAACAGTGATTGGTACAAACCCAACACCATTGACAGCATCTGATGCACCACAAGAAGAATCCTATCTTTTAAAAGGTGTCATTTAAACAGATTAGCAAGGATTTACACAAGAATAAATTTAACCAAATTTTGTTTCAAGGTGGAAATGTGCAGGTTGTCATCATTGCTACTGGGAGATGTTAAACTATTCTTAAGATACCCAACATGACATAATGAACAGTGTTAAAATCCTTCATCTAGCATTGCCCGTTTCAAAGTAGCATAGGTATAAAAATACAGCGGAAGGAAAAAATGCAGCCTGTTACAACTGAGCAGATATCAAAAGTGTACAAAGGGAATAAAGAGTCTTAATATCAAGCCCTGTGGTACACCTTTAGTAAGATCCACTAAATGTGATTTCACACTATCAGCAGCTACACTGCCAGTTCTGTTAGGGTGCATATCCAGCTACTGGCTTTTTAATGGAAGCCAATAGAGGACAACGTATTCAGCAACAAAAGACTAATTAACTGTATCAAAAGATTTGGATTAGTCTATAAACAAAGGTTATAACACTGCCTCTCAGCAAAAGGACAAGTGATAACTGGAGCGAGGTTATCTGATAAAAGTTGTAGAAATAACAATTTTGCCTATACAGTAACTGTTCAAATTGATAGTATCACAGGTCATGTGCAGTGGGATTCCATGATTGATATTCCAGACTTTAGTGGTTATTCCACCAGCTATCATCAAAATGAGAATAGGAGGCTATATTTAGTTAAATCAAGATAAATCCGCATCTGTACTATCCATGTGTTGCAGATATATCCACAATTCCCTGTGATGCATTAAAAACTAGGACATGTCATTACATATTTGCCTACTAAATCTGCTTTTAGCAAGTGCAGTTGCCTTTTTGAAAGAAAAAAAAAAAAAAGGACTAGCTCAAGTCACTATAATGTTCCTGTTTTTGATTCATGTGACAGACATTACTGTGTACTAGGGAGAGAATTTTACGTATAATGGGGGTAACATATTTAGGTTAAGAAAACTTGCTACAGCTTACCAACCGCTAAAAACAGCATCTACCATCAGATCCAGCAAAACAGTAAAGTGTTCACCTCTGCAGAGGGGCAAAAACCAAACCTTCATGTCGACAGTCAAACACACTTAAATTACATCACTGCAGCATACAATGTTGTACAAGAAAAACCAACACCACTGGTGTTCCTTATTTTGATGTGTTAAAAAAATTAAACTAAAAATTTAAGTTGACATTTTCGTAAGGGAAATGTCAATTGTGTCTTGGCACCTCTATTGTCACTCAAACGTTCATTATCAGGCAAACTTCAGTTTATTAACACATTCATTATAATACCTCCTATGTAATTAGGAGATAAATTTTTTTATCAGAAACATAGAAAATTGCAAGGAGACAATGGGGTGACTAAAGTAATTTGTTTGGAAATCCTTTTTTGCTAACAGCATCACATAATAAAAAGCAAGCTGTTGGACCCATCATGATTCATGCATCGGGATGAATTAGTGGCCACATCTACATGAGAAGAAAAAAAAATATATCAAACAAAATAGAAAGGTATTAGCAATTTCTAACAGAAGGCCAGCAAATTGAACATGCATACAATAAGTTTTTGGTATGAATGGAATCAGCCTATACAATGAAGCTTTACTCTGTAGTCTGAAAAGCCCAAATAACAACAACATACGATTTAACAAGGATATTATGAAACTAAGTATATATAATACTATATAAAAATCGCTCAACATTAAAGTAATTTTATGCAACACCCCCCCGAAATAAAAAAGTGCCAATAAGCATGAAAAGTTACATGAATCAGAATAGGAAATTGAAATTACCTTCAAAGGAAATGGAGTATGGATTTGCAATTTAATCACGTTGAACCTTTTGAAGACCTGTTCAAAACTGTTTCATTTTAAAACTAGACACTCCAAAAACACACAGATGACTTTTGACAAGGATCATCTTGCAATATCATTGCACAGTGTTTCACAACACAGGCCGCGTGCACTGATCACATTATCAGCATATGGCAGCGAACAAGCAGCTCATATGATGACAGGGCACAGGATTCAGAGTTTAACAAAACAAAAGCCCACCAACAAATTTACAGTGAAATTCCAGCTACAGCATTAACACACAGGGAGGACAATTAGACATCTTTCCTAACACGGCAGTACACTTGTACAAAACAAGGCATAATCCTATCACGCTGTTTACAGCATGTATTCTATAATCAGTTACTGTACATTGGCGCTGTGCAAATCACAGCATGGCACCCTGGTTGGCGCCCTTTTTATGTGCTACAATACTTCAGTAGGCGTGGCTAAAACCACTGCATGTTTAATATCAGAACACGACTAACATGTTCCGAGGATCAGATATAAATTGACTCTGCTGTTGTGAGGCAGTAGGTTACTCACATTAATGGGACACTATGTTGACGGATGGAGATAAAACTACACAGCAAAGTATGCTGCGACAGAGTGCGTTCGCAAACGCACGTACAAGAAAATCGATTATTTTCACATGTACATAATAATCTTAAACTGTATCCAGGACTGGTCTCCACCACATTCAGCACCGAGCTACTCAGCTGACCGATCTCTGTATGTCACGTCGGTAGGTGACTTGCCCGTGTGATGTTGCACGTTTGTGAAAATTAATCTGATTACATTTTTTTTCATGACAGTAAAACGCTAGGGTTTATAATTACAACGCAAGTCCACGCAATATATTTTTATTTAAATGAGCCGATACCAACTGATTGTTATTAAAAAAGATTGTGGATTGCACTTGCGTCTGTGTTGGGTTGCATGTTCAGAATCACTACCATGACATATAAGGAGAAGGAAAAATGATAAAAGATGCACTTTAATCCCAGAATAGGCACATGGATCATACATGAAAGAAACAGCAGATTCCCTCTTCAAACAACGAATGAATTTGTAGCACACGCTCAACTATGAGTTCATTCGGCTAGTTTCAAAATATTCCCTTCACACTTAAAATGAACTTGAAATGTGTTAATGAACTTTTCCTGCCTGGTGCCAGCCAGAGGAGGATGGGCCTCCCCCTTGAGTCTGGTTCCTCTTGAGGGAGTTTTTTTGTTGCCACTGTCACCTTTGGCTTACTCTCTGGGGACCCTGGACCCAGCGCTATGTAAAGCACATTGTTGACAATGCTCTTTGTTAAAGGAGCTATATAGATAGAATTGAATTGAACTGAAAAAGAAATCCATGCAAATAATGCTTACAAGTCTGACTTGACTGCTTCAGTGCACCTCATATACTAATAATGATGAATCATTTTAAAGGAGGACAGGAAAAAAATCCATAATGGAGAGGAACACTTTTCAATATTCATGCTTTCTGTAACTTATACATGTATATACCACAGGTAAATTTCACACATTGATTTTATGAGTTTCCATACCTGAAGTTTTTCTTCATTAATTTGCCCCTGTACTGCATATCACAGCATGAGACCACCTCACCTTTTCGATCTTTAAAACCTTCATCCCCTTGTAGAAATTTTCACTAGAGTAGACAATGTAATACTTGAATATTAATGACAGAAAAATTACTCAAGATTATTTCCATGAGAACATGAAGAGCTCTAAGGTTAAGAAACTCTACATATCGGAGAAGTTTTAAACCAATAAGGACAACTACAAGGGAGATATATAATGCCTGGTAATTAAGGGTCTAATATCTCAGACATCCTTATATACAAGTCGTGTAGCTCTCCAAAAAAATCACACAGGGTGTAAATTGTTCCTCTGTGTGGAAGAATTGAAATTTTAAAACGACAATTCAAAGCAAGAATTACTTGAAAAGCCTGAATGTCAAAAGAGACCAACTTCAACTGATACTGTACTGCAGACAAACGTAAAGTAATGTTAAAGGATTATTTTGTGATGCAAGCTAAGTTTGAGGGTCATGGGATAATGGATTGCATTTCGCACCTTTTTGGAATCTCTTCAGTTTAAGCAGAGACAAATCAAGAGGTGAAATCTTGAGATGCTGACATAGACCACTTAATGGGTTTGGCATTTGAAATAAGCCTTTTAATGATGGTTTTTTCACAAGAACAAGAATAGAACTGTGATATATGCATCATAGACTTCCAGAACTGAACCTTTTAGTGGAGGCACTGCTCAGAGATAATTAGCAAAAATTTGTCTAATAAGACATTTCAAGCAGGACTTCAAAAGGGCAAAAAAAAAAAAAAAAAAAAAAAAAAAAACACACACACACCTTAACAATTACAACCTTGCTTCGTTCAAGAGAAGGAGGATGAGGGTGGCAGTCCATTTTGATCAATAATGTGGGTGCAACCCTTTAAAATGACATGAGCAACTTTCTCCCTCCAAAGTTAAATCTGTTGTACAATAATCAGTAATACTAATTATATCTGGGGTTGAAAAATTAACTACTGTCAAATAGACTATATTAAGATAAAAACACAGCAATTCAGTATTAGTATTCATGCCCATCCAACATTACATTACTTTAATGTTAAGTCTATTAGACTGCTTGCTAAGCTTGAATACAGCTACAGTAAGAAAAAGATGAAACTTGAAATAAGGTAGAATGCTAATCCAAGTATTACATAACTTATAAAATGTTTTAAAAATTACCTGAAAAAAATTACGCAACCATCACACACAAAAATTTATTTCCTAAAATACACTGCTCAGACATTGTTAACCTTTATGCTGCTTTGACTATATTACACCTCTGGACAGAACTAAGGGCAAGATGGATGGAGTCAAATACAGGGCAATTCTAGACAAAACTACAATTGCTTGGTTCAAAACCAAGAACCTCAGAGTGGCCCAGTCAAATCCCAGACCTCAGTCTGATTGTGAATTTGTGGCAAGACTTGAAAATGGCTGTTCCCCAATGGCCTGCCATCCAAGGAAGCTATAGCATCCTTATACAGAAAATTTGAGAAAAATCCTATTTTAGTACTTGAAGGCTAGGGAACTGTTGCAAAGAATTAGAATCTAAATTCATTAGATTAAAAAAAGAACCACTGCATTATCAAATTGAAACCACTATAGATTATCCACTGTGTGAAAATTCAGAACTTACCTCAAAACTTAATAGAATTCTAACAGAGAACAACTTAATGGAGAACCTGTACTATCAAAATGAAGTAGCCTTCGGGGTGGTCCAAAAGCAGAATTTTAGAGTAATCTTCCCCGGTCATTTAAGACTTCCAACTGTCTCGACTTACCCTTTCTCAAAGCTAATTAGTTTGGAGGACACCTTCTAGCATTTAGGGTGAGAGGGTTTAGGCAAGTAAATGCGTTTTTGATTACTTGGTGCAATCCAGCTGTGACCCCTCAGTACCCTGCTGGGTTCAGAGAATTACAGTGGAGAATAACCTGTCTCCCAAGGTTCTGAAAGAATGAGGCTTTTGCTATGACTAACACCAAGGCCTCACATTCATAGCCTTTTTCCTATAAAACAAGAAAAATGCAGAACCATGGAAATACCATTTTAAAAAGTTATCCAACACACAAATTGAGATCATGCCATCTTCCTGAATTACTTAAATGGAATAGTTTGTTCTTTTTTTTGGTGTAATTTTAAGTACCCCATTAGCATTTCTTGATTATATAAAAGTATGACGAAACATGTAGATACTAAAAGGATGAGAGGAAATGTTTCAAAATTAATAAGCCAGTCCCTGGTTTCATAAGCAATTTAAAAATACCCACCAACTGATGGATTCGCCAGCTGCCTAATTGGTGAAATGCCTATGGATGAATAGCATGCATCCCCTCCTCTTCCGAGTCAAACAGAGAAGAAGAAAACTTCTCAGTCAGGTGTTTGTCTAGCAATTCAGTGTGAGGTCTCATGAACAGACCAAAGCTAATCAATTAGCCTAATAACACAGAATAACTGAAATAACTTAAAATGATGTGTACAGATGCTACTGACTAAATGTGTCAGAGGAGATAAGAGCAGCTGTCTGTATTAAGCCAGGTGGTTCAGACTTTGTTGCGATAGGTCAAATGTCAGACCTCTTCATTTACAGATAACCTTCAAAACACAAAAGCTTGTCTTCAGTATGAAACCTGCCTGAAATACGCCTATCTGAAGAATATCCTTAAAAAAAATAAAGGTCAAAATGATGTTTAAGAAAAGCTGGATTCTCTCACCTTCATCCTTTCTATGCAGTAGGAGAAACAAGTGTGTTTCTGATTTTTGTTCTTATTTTTGTTTGTTGTCTGTCGGTTTCATGAGGCAAAAAGCTAAAGGAATGAATGGTGTGTCATCCATTTGTGAAAGACCTACAGTTTTAAAGCAAAATACAAAAATGTACAGTCAAATGGATTTGCGTTAATGCAATACAAGCAGATAATCAAATAAGGTGTATAAAGGTATATACAAACTATTAAGCAATCTATCAAAGACACTTCAAAGGTGTCTGAAAAAAGACACACACACACAAAGTCCCAAACAAAACACAAGTAAACTGCTAATTCACCAAAATAAGCACACCATTGCAACTCTCCAGCTTTAGAACTGTTTTCCATACAGATTAACAGCTTTTAAGCTGATAAAAACCCTACCAAACACTTACCAAAAAAATAGCTCTTAATTTTGTTGCTGTGTGACCATAAGGGCTTTCACTTATCAAGGTGGGGGGGGGAACAAAAACACAGGGTGGGGTGTTACTACATCACCTGACATCACTCCACTTGATACAGTTAAGTATTTGGCTCAAGTTCTGTATGCTGTTGAGAAAAATGGGAGAGGCCTCTTCTGGCCATGAACCAGCATACACATTTAACTGCTCATTTCATAATTATCTGCATGCTTGTTTTATACAGAATAGAAAATTTCTTTCACTTTGGCCAAGTTTGGATTTTCATAGCATCATGATCAGATGTATAGCTAACTTGTAAGCCAAATGTCTGCACAGGTCTATACCAAATCATGAAGATCTTATTTGATGACCAACACTTATTCATGGAACCAACTTCTTAATCAGAAAAAACAAGCCGGATAATCTTAATCCATAAAGTCCAAATGCAATTTAGGTGTTTGCTGCTGTTTGACAAGATCAAAGATGTTGATTTAATAATTCATGGTATATGGCAAAGAATCATTTTGTTAACATTATCACATTTACACCGTTTTACTGTTAGGCAAAAACCTGGGATTTCAATGGAGAACCAGCAGAAGATATTACATAAATTTAAAAATTAAAAAGTCTGGGAAGGTTTGGCGAGAGTCATCCTTTAGCATTTCTTGATTACAGGGCAACAACAATTAATATACATGTAAATATGCAAATTGGCTTGAGGCACATAGCATTTTTATATCTGCTATTCTCTAACGGGGAAAAAAAGGCTGTGTCTTATAAGGAAGTTAACACCTTCTTGCCTTAATTAGCACAGTTATGGAATTGAACAAATTAAATATGGTGTCAATAATGATGCTGGTGTTGGCAGAAAGCCAAAATACC
The DNA here is from genome assembly GCA_009936485.2 of Gymnarchus niloticus. Lineage (NCBI taxonomy): Eukaryota > Metazoa > Chordata > Actinopteri > Osteoglossiformes > Gymnarchidae > Gymnarchus > Gymnarchus niloticus. The sequence goes on along the minus strand of JAACJT020000030.1, from coordinate 17,949,352 downwards.
ACAGGCAAACATAAAATAAAATTATATCCAGTATACTAATCCTATGAACAAATTTCTTGGTGCAGAATTTGGGATGACGTCCAGTTCTTATGACAAAACAATATGACAAAAATTGTCAAAATATAGCCAAATATTAATGACTGGAGCAGCAGGAATAATTACTGAAAAGGTCAAGTTCTCAAACCAGCTTTCATTTGGACAGCCAGAGATTAATGAAGATATATGAAAGATATATGAATATCAAAAGACATGTTCATGTGTCATTTGTGTTTACAGCACTGAGAGACTGACCTTTTCAAATAATCAATGCACAAAGCAGTAATAAAAGTATGATTTCTCGTAGAATATTAAGCGTGCTAATCAAACCCTATGGCTAGCCTGCTTCAAACAAAAGGGTTCTCCTGACTGAGAAAAGATAATTACAGAACACAAGAACCATTTGAAATCCTGTTATACACAGTCTGGGGAAAAGAAGAAAAAAGACAACCCAGGGACAAGTGAAACTTCCAGAATATCGACAATCAGAATCTACATAATACCTAATGATAAAGTAGTAAAACACATATGTCATGAAATAAGCTAGAGTGAAATTCTTGTTAGCTTTCAACATTGAGTTTTAAATGTTAAATTTTCCCCAAAGAAAGGAACAGCTGGAGTGACCATAACAGGATAAAACATGCTATGAGCTATAGATTTCAAACAGGTCCGCGTTATGAACAAGTTACCCTTTACATCAATTAAAACATGGACACTTTCAACACCATCAGAAAAAAGAACTAGAACAAGTCGACACGGTTGATGCCACGCGCAGATTTTTTTTCAACCTTAAAACCAACAAAAAACATTTCATACAAAACAAAAAGCAAAGTTTAATAATGTCCAGATTTACCCAAGTAAGCAAATATCAAGGTTGAGGGCATTTTCACAGAATATAATAACCTTGCATCTCCTAAGTAAGGCTTGGCTTGTTTGCTTGTCTGCTAGAGGGAAACTTATCATGGGATCCTGAAACGTAATGGTATGTGTAACAAAGTACTCCTGTACACACTGAAAACAACCTCAAAAGAAAGTCTCAGCTAAGCGTGTGTTTTTCCCCACAGTTTCAAGAAACCAGTGCCATCTACTGTCGCTCTCACGTCCAACAGCCCTAAAATGAGTAAGTCAACTGTCTAAAGGATCTGCTTCATTATGAGTTATTAAAATACGCTTAAAAATGACTTTTTTATACCTTACTAAAAGAAATATTACGCATTACTAATCTTCAATTTTAAATGTACACACAGCCTAACAATGGCAGTGAAACCTACCACATTATTGTTTTACAAACTGGAAAATACACTACCAATTCAGGCTATTTTCCAGTCAAAGTTTGTCAGGGATTTCTGTGGTGTTAACTGTTTAGAGTGTGCTACCAGAGCTAGAGTCACTTAAAGACTTGCATTAGCCTCATACAAGTCACATTTATGGGACAGTTAAGGCTTTGCGTCATCACATTTTGCAATTCAGTGGAACAAAAATGGACTATACATCCATTTTTATTTAAATCCATATGTGGCCTGACAATGCAGTGGATACCCCACAATGAAGACAGCACAGTGCAGGGTGCACACCCTTTACGAGATCCAGGTACACTACAAGACACTGACATGCATACATATGTACATCACGTCACGCAAGAACACTATTGGGGTTATTTAGTGCTAAAGTAATAGCAGAAGGTATATCTGTATAAAATGCAATAATAAATGTAACCACAAGCTGTTACTAAGAGGTTGGGGCACACTGACAAAATAAGCAAGAACTCATTACAGAAGGCAATACAAAAGGAACAACTTGCATATTGTATACAAAGCAACACAGACACTAAGCGCTGATACATGGCTGACATCAGAACACTTCACAGAATGAGACAACGAAAGGGTAGAAGATCACAGAAAGTTCATTCTGATTGTCTGATTAGTGTAAGCAGATAGATGATGGATGAAAAACACATGCACACAATATCTCTACACATAAGAATAGGTTTAATCTGTTAGATGTTTTGATAACAGGTCAAGTATTTTGGTGTAGCGCCTACGTTAGGCAGAGTGCAGTGTGGCTCTCTGGGGTAAATGTGCAAACCAAGGATCAAAATATCATGGGTTCAAATCTCACAGCTGGAGCAAGGCTGTTAAATACAAAACTGCACCAGAGAAGTTGGATAAATAGCTAACCATGTGTTCTGACCCCAAGCTTACCCTCACTTGTGTGTGCAAGCCATCATGGAGGGGATGGGAGATGCAAAGAAACTCGTTCCAGGGCATCCTGGTTGGCAAATAATGGTTCAATTTTCTTTAAAAGTTGTGTTGATTGGCTCCCCCAAGTGGCCAATGCATAAAAAAATGTACAGAACACACACCTGTTAATTTTGTGAAAATTGCATTCATAAGCTAAATGGACAATCGCCACGACAAGCTACATTATGCATAGTTTTAAAATGTAGAATTTCAATGATGTGAGTTGAGTGGGTTTTGACACATACTTGCAAATGTTCTACCTCCCCCATATCAACAAATTGGTGCCACTTTTGGTTGAGCTCCCCAAAATGACATTTTGGAAAGGTGTTTCAAATTTGGTGAAATTTAGTGAAAGCCTGTCTTAGTTAGAGCTGTTTATTCAAAACTGGTGCAAAATACATACAGTATAAGCATGGCCTGAGGGCATACTGTATGGAAAAACTCGGATTTTTTTTTTGTTAGTCCATGACCAACAAAGTGTCCTGATTCGAGCAATACCCGAAATGTCCAGATTTATTGGACAACCTAGTACAAGGATACAAAGTAGGTTTTGAAACTTGTGCAAGTTGGCAAAATCTAGCTAAATGATGCATAATATGGCAATTTGATATGGAGTGGCCCATGGAATCGGAAACAAAGAATATTGATTGTGTGTTTCAGAAATCATGAAATATGTACCATAACAGACCAAAATATATATTTGTTTTAATTGTAGCGTACTCTTTAGGTGAAATGAAGTGTCTTTCAGGCACCTAGGATCGGGTTTTGTTCATGTCCCACAAATTTCATGAAATTTGGTTGAAGCAGACATGAGTTATAGCTGTTCATTGTTCATTTGGTGAGAAGTAGGTGCAGCATATGCCACGTGGAAAACTCAAGATGTTGCTATGTAATTTTTACCTACTCGCTCTCCTGATTCCAGCCAAACCACTTATGTCCCGATTGTTTGAAAAACCTAGAACTAGTAGGCAATAATTGATTTTAGAAATTATGCAAATTTGTAAAAAAAAGAAAAAATCTAAGTGGGCAGACTAAAACGCCATGATTGGCTTTTTAGTGGAGAACAAGCCATGGAGCAAGAGGAAAAGAATTTTGACTGCAAGTCTCATGGTTCAAGAGATATGACCAAATATGGAAAAACCAGTGCGGTAGCACCCCCTATGGAGGGAATGGGCATTCTTCGGTGGCCTGAGTAGTGGGTAGAAATCTATACTTTCCATCCAAATTTCGTGTTGCTAAGAATTATGGTTTTTGCTGGGCATTGAACTTTAACATAGACAAGTAGGGAAAATTAGCAAAATTCCAACAGGGTTTCAGCACTGTATGCTTAGACCCCTAATAATAATGATAATACCACCAATATCTACTACTCTCACGCATCATAATGTATTCAAATTTTTACTTACAGGTTTTGACGCTGTGCTGATGTACTGAATGACCATCTCTCTCTTCAAGTTGATGTCCTTTTCTCTTAAAGGAGTTTTTTTGTCCTCATTCAAGTTCATATCCTCCTACAAACCAAGGAAGAGTAAAACTAAAAAGGTCAACTCATTAGCTGCTTGCCACATTAACATTACTGTGACAACAGCTGAACAGCCATGTCTTCCAGTAAGGCTTTTAAAAGAAAGAGAATTGTCACACTGAAGTTAAACTAACTTGAGAATTACTCTTGGGCTAGTATTTCTATAACACCGGCTATCAAAGTAACTCTTGATGGCACACTGCAGAAGCTGGTGAATAAAAGGGTACACATGTATATGGCATATTCAGAGAGACGTTAAAGTAAATGCCTAAACACATTTGGTAAAAGGAAAAAAAAAATCCCTATCTGTATGATTGTTTAAATTATTCTGTTAACTACCACAAATTTTGCAATAGCACTCTCTTGAGGTATAATCTGAGGAGCTTGTACATACACATTTTTGTTTTTATTTGAATGATATGTATACACAGAGTACTTATAATTAGTTTTGGTTGAGACAGAATTCCTCCCAAATAATTTGTCTTGTCCTTGTGTAATATGAAACACAAAGTAGATGTCTGTGATTAATTGAAGGACATGTGTAATGTCCTGCAATATATTAGTATGTCAAAGATGTACCTTGCCTTAAAGAATGCACTTCCTGAGGAGGTCCAAGATAACCTCAAAAAAAAATTTGATAAGCAATAAAAAGATGGATAAACAACAGCTAAAAATCAACTTGCCATATATCATTTTGAGGTTCACATCAATATGCTTAAGAACCATTGTGCATCTACTATATAACAAACATATCAGGTAATGTTTTCAATAAAAGCATAAAGCATGATGATGATAAATAGCAGCATACTGACTGTCACACATACTTTGCTACTGTGAATACTTCTTAAAATATGGACACTAAATATATGAACTGATGCCAGATTTGGCACCTCAGAAAAACTGTATGAAAACTATAAAATTCATCTCTGAAACGACATAAAAAAATCATTCTGACAAGGATTAAAAGTCACTCATACCATCATCTTTTCAAATAAGGCCAGAATCTCCTTCTCTGATGTGATTTTGCAGGGGATGTCTTCAAACTCAGAGGAGTTGGACCAGTCACTGGGCAAGGAAGGCTTGGCTTGAGAAAGGTATGGTCGTTCTTTCTTGGTTCCAGGCATACGGATGCTGGCAAATCTGTCCAGCTGAGTAAGAAACAAAACATTGAGTACAAAGAGTCAGAGGAGACAGCCATGTTTCATTCTTGCTATAGGCCATAAACTTTATAAAATAAGATTTCAAATTAGCAACATTTACCGATCACTGTTTTTGGATAAACGTATACCTCGAACTGAGATCAGAGTGTACAACTAAACACCAAAGTTTACTTTTTTTTTTTCCCCCCTTTTAAACAGATTTCCATATTCATTTTCTTTGGCCGATTTTCATTCATGCACTACACATCTCCTTTCACAACATAAGTTGCAAACATCTCAGGCTACACCAAAGCATTCATTAAACTTATGTTAAAAGGCCGCAACACTGGATCAGTTCTTGAAACCTATTCTGGCAGCTTTCCCATTTACAATCATGCCAGAGAATTATTTATTTAGTCTTGTCTATACAAGATATAAATTACTTGTGATTTTACAGCTAAACCACATTTGAATCAAAATTACAGCTGTTCAAATATGAAAAATGGAAGGGGGGGTCTTTAAATATATCATGACATCTTCCAATAAAAGGGCAGAAGACCCACAAATCATTACTCCGAATGACAGTTTTAATTTAATTGACCACTTCTTACACCGACAAATATGTGAATAAACTAAAACAACTAGGCCTATTATTACAAAGAATGAGGGGGAGGGGCACCACGGCGGCTCAGGGAGAAGCATTGTTGCCACACACCAGCAGGGCTTCTGAAACATGCCCGCACTCTATGTGTGCGTGTGGAGTATGCATGTTCTCCCTATGTTATGCAGCTTTTCTTTCTTTCTCAAAGAGAAGCAGTTAAACTAACTGACATCTCTAAAATGCTCAAAGTGTGCATCTTTGTGCATGCCCAGCAATACACTGGCATCCCATCCAGGGTCTACCATTCCGGGCTACGCTGCCTGGGATATGCTCTAGACTCCACTGCAACCATGATCAGGACCAGTGGTTAGAAGACGGATGAGTGGAGGGCTGGGAGGGTCCAAGAACAAAAGTTAGGTACTAACTACATGGATTGAACAGGATTTACTACTTTATAGGAAAGCAAAAATGCAATTGCAAAAAAAGACTGAGTGATTGTTTCCACCGAGGCATTATCATATGACCTTGGATATGCCTAATCATGATAAAATGAATATGCTGTAATTCAGTCACATTCTTTCGGACTTAGTAGCTCCAATTGAAGCTGAAAGAATCAAAGATATTACTCAGTGACTCAAGGCGGTAGAGCACATGAACACGGCAGCCCGGAGTTCAACACGCAAATGCCATACTTTATTTGTTACAAACACCTGGTTTTTAACCAACAAGATGGACGAGAGAAGACTAAGGACCTTTTCACAAAGGACACCTGTTTAAATGTAAATACCCTGGATAAGGCTGCTGAGCTGACAGGCTGCTCAGCGTACCCATCCGGCGGGACAACAATGTGTGGTAGGAACAAGGGAGTGAGGAATGAGTAGACAAGTGACACAGTCGTTTGCTCTCCCGACCTTGAGATAATTGTGCTTTAGCGTAGGCCATTCCATCAGCTGAGAGAACATATAATTATCATCCTGAGCTTAAAGTGGACTGTATACTGTAAAAACACTAAAGTTCACCTTGGAAAATTACACAACGCCGGAAGTGAACAGAAGAACACATTGCCAGATGGCTTCTATATTGTAGCTAGAGACTTTAATGGGACTGATCTCAAGAGTTCTGCCTAAATTCCATTCCAAATATGAACTTCACAAACAAGGGTGAGGAAGCATACTGGACCATGTTTACATTATACCACTCCACACTCACAAAAATCAGATCATCTGTCTCTGTTTCTAACCTGCCTGTAGACCTCTTATTGCCAGAGCAGAACCATACAACATCAATGGAAGTCAGGTCTGAGCATTTGCCTGTACTGCATCTGTGGTTTGACGGTCCAGCTGCATCCATCGATGGAAATAACCTCACGATATTAAACAGAATGTCCTTATTGTATAAGGTTAGTCTATAGAAAGGCTCATGCAAGTGTTTCCAATACAAAAGAGTCAAAACACACATGCTTAACTGCAAAAGTCTGCTGCTGCTAATCACAAACATGCATGCAATTGACTTGATTCCATAATCAACTGTAGACAAGCACGTATTTCACCTAAAGTACTCCACATATTCACTTGCTAAAGGAAAAAACACCCAGAAGCAGGCTAACGCAGCATGCAGTTAGTAAGACAAGAAATGAAGGGACGGGAGAACAAGAAATGATTTCTTACCACATCATCCGTAAGTGTTCTAATGTTCAACTGGTAAAGACAAGAGAATAAGAGGGTGAGATTCCAAATACACATCAAATCTGATTAAACATTTTTCCATATTATCCAAAGTGACTTGCTGCACAAGAAAATTCGAAGAGTTACAGGTGAAAATGCAAGTCAAAACCTTAGGGGATTTTAAAGAAATGTAGGCCGATATCTTAAGCTGTATCACTGGAATTCCCAAAAATAGAGATTAATGGTTTAGCTGGACAAGAGCATTATGAGTATAGTTTGTTGCTAATTTTGACCTGTGTAATAGGCTCTTAGAAACAATGAAATACATAATGAAAATAAAAGGTAGATTTTCATAAAGTCAACACATTATCACCGTGCAAACAAAATGTTAGATTCCCTACAAGGTAACCATACAAAACTAGAACATTCTATAAAGTAGCAAGACAATGTCCACATTAACAGACATCCAGCACAACAAAAACTGTGATGCGTTCAACAGTAGCAACAAATTAAACCTCCCAGGTTTTTTTTCCCCACATTTCTACAGCAAATGAGCATTAAATATTGTACGCACTCTAGCTTGTAGATGCTATTTGAAATGTTTAGATTCACAACAATGCAGGACGTTAAGTGTTGCCAAATCTCCAATTGTGTGTTTAAGAAATTGAAATGGGGGGGGAGGGGGCAGAAACCACTGCCAAAATTGCTGCCAACCACCCAAGGATGAAATCACACGGCATTTTATTAAAATCTGTTTTTAAATACTGTAAAAGATGTACAGATAAGAATTTTAAGTATAAGCCATGCTCATATACTGCACAGTATGTGTGTACATATGAAATGAAAGTGCGATATTACGTTGATGTCAGAGGCTAGTCCATCAACTCAAAATATCAGTTCAGTTTCAATGAGATACAACTACAATTGGGTTTTTCCATGCTCGTAACAGTGATTGTTTTGGCTTAACCTGCCCTTGTTATCCTCACCCGGAAAACAGCAAATGTTCAGTCAATTTCAGAAACACAGGTTTCTTTTCTCTCCCGCTCTATGTCAGGATTTTTGGGTAGATGAATCCAATCCACAGTGCTACATTTGTGAGATATTATGAAGTCGGTCTGTAAGATTCTCCTGTGCATTTCCAACTTCATATTTTATGGCAGCATTTACACAGGTATGTGTCACAGGGATCAATAGTATTCATTTCGCATTCTCATGGTAGCCCTGAGTTGCAACTACACCTTTCTGTAAAAAGATATCAGTTCATTAGAGAGATACTGCTTTCCCAGATAGACATATGAACCAAGGAAGGTAACAACTGATAAAACAATGTCAGCAATTATTCTTATTGTCAAAGGTTTTAAGTGCTATGATCCCACATATAAAAACATCATTAGCAAAAAAGAACTGCTAATACGCACTACTGGATTAATCAGTTTGTTACCGTGGGCACGGGATGTAGCCTGCATCTCTGAGTGCTATTTGTGCCAAGTTGCTAACAGGAGGACACAATACACTACTGGCAACAGTGTGGTTATTTAGAATTTTGTTATTTTAAACAATTTCATTTATAACAAACAGGTCAGCCGATAGCGTAATTCTGCGTACCCCAGGTAGCACAGATGGCATGCAGAAATGTTGAATACATCCCACACAAAGTTAGGGAGCTGATTAATACTTGTGCCTGGTTCAAGGTCTTGAGATGGAATTGAGCCATCAGCTGCAGTGAATAGCGAGTTGTATAATCGGCACGGTCACTCCCATAACGGACTCAAACCCCTTAATGGTGCTAACAGTGCTTTCTTTCTGATGATGTAGCCATGGTTGAATGTAAAACTGTACACCATAGCATGGGAAGTATGCAAATATGGTACCCACAGCAAAAAACTAAACTCTAAAGACAAAAGCACTCAACTACATAAGGGATAGGCTCAGGTTTATTATCATGACTGTGGATCTTGAGCTGGTATAGCACTTTGGTTTAACTTGTGTTTTTAAATTTGCTATAAAAATAAATTGACTTGATTTAATAGGCAGCAAAACATGGGCTAAAGGGAATTTAAAATAATTCTGAGCAAGCAGGTCACACAGAACAGGTTCCTCATTAACACTCTGCAGAAGAATATTTCAGGCCTTCAATACCACCTTGAATACATTGAAGCATCTTTATTTCAGTCGATGGTTTGTTAAAACATGAACGCTGCAGTACTGCTTCTCTCTATGATTGGTAGTAAATCATACCTCATTAGGAGAACAAGACCAAAAATGTCAGATGAAAACTGAAAGACAAGTGAGGATAAAGACATGAAATAAAGGTTGGTTAAAATGCAACATCTAAGCAGTTAAAAATAAACTACTTATACCCAAGATTCTCCTCATATAGAGCTGAGCAACAAGAAAAGCTTGAATGACAATTTAAAGTTATTTAGGTCAAAGTTTAAAATTCAAGAGACTGGTGGCTAGAAATTAAAGTTAAACTCTTCCATCAACTGCAGTTATGGACACTAAAGGAACATCAACAGAAAAATTTTCCAAAGACACTGGTTGCTTGGAAGATAAATATTTCAGTGCTAAGCAATTTTTCTGCTAGAGAAAGTCTTCATTCAGTTAAAATTAAAACATTTCTGGCAAAAATCCTTTGCACAGCAAAAACTGACATTATCATACCATATGTACAAATACTAAATGATTATGCTAAATCAAAAAAAGACATATCCCACACTTTTTTCCTCAAAAAGAGGAACTTTAAATTCTGAGCTAGAGGGAAATCATAGATTTAAAAGGAAATAAAACCTCTTTCGAGCTGAGGCAGATGTTTTTGCTCAGACATTTAACCACAAATCTCATTTTGAAGTGTTAGCAATGGTGTGGTCTTATCCCATTTAGCACACTATCACACAGCAATTGCATGTTGAAAACATTTTAGAGTGAAGGAAAAGCATTATACAATAGTGTCACATTTTAGATGGCTATAAAGTATGCTTACTGTAACTATTTAGGTAGCAACACTATCATCCATCTGATTATGCTTCTTTGACCAGTGTGACACAGGGCTTGGATGCTCCATCTGACACATTCCTGTGTAATCAATGCCCAAAGATACCCCTGAATAACTTCTGCTGGCACTCATCCTGAATATAAGAAGGCATGGAACCACAGCATCTAATTTCTGAGCTTGAGAGAAAGTGGAAAACGTTAAATTGTGACAGGCGGTGGTTGGCACAATTCTACCTTCTTGGAACCAATAAAAGAGGAAGCTGAGCAAAGAGAACTGATAAGAGTTTATCCTAACTTTGAATTTCATCACTCCAGGGCCCTTGTTTCATGGAAGAGTGAGAAAGTTCTGTGTACCACTAATGGGCTTGGTTTCATAACTGTAGGCCACCAGCAGCCTATGTCTGTACACATTTTTGATTGATTGGTAGAAATCAAACAAGTCAATGAACAAGTGTTCCATAAGTAGATGTATATGACCTACCAGACTTTTTCCCTTTCCTTTAGTGCACTTACTGCCCATGCCAGATATTTTTATTTTCTTACTTGACAGATAGTCCTTAACCAGCAAAGGTAATAAGGAGACAACCTGGATTGAACAGCAATCATTGCACTGCCAGAGTGCAGAAAAAATGCAAGTCTTTTTTTGGGGGGTGGGGGGAATGCAATATCTGAATACTTACCTCATGAAAAGGGAATCAATGAAATGCAGTTCTTTGGAAGAAAGAAAAACCCTACAATTGTTTCCCCACAGGTTACCGTAATCTAAGGACTCCACTGACTATAGCAAAGATCTCGGAAACTTGAAGCACTGATGCAGTGTGCTGCTACCATGGAAACAGTCTTTTGTTTGCATGCAGCTCTTGTTAATCATGACAGTCACGGAGGCTTCTAATGAAGGAAAAAAAAACTTGTCAGAAAACTACATGCAAAATGCTGCTATAAATCAAGTACACTGGAACAGTGAAGAATACACTTTCATTTATCTTTTCCTTTGTTTCTGATTTGTCAGATTTGACAAGTGGCAATCATTTTGAATCTTTTCTGGACAAATTGTCCTAATCAGAGCACAAGCAGCTACTCAATGTTCTGCAACTCTTCAGAAATCCTACATGACTAGTGTCTTCCATTTGCCAAAATAATTTTTCCCAACGCACACAGACAAAAAAAATACTATTCTGTCCATATATCTTTAATACCTTTTCTACAATATTTGGTTTAACTCTAAAGTTGTTTCTCCCTACAGTACCTCTTAATGCCAGTAAAATATATTAGAACAAAAAAATTAAAACTGGCAAAATCTGATTTATGCAAACTCCACGGGAGAACTTTAAATCATTCACACTCTTCTCTCCACAGACAGGGACCATTCTCAGTAGTGTCAGAGCTACAAGATGATTTGAAATTAATATGCTTCAATACATGATTTGCCTGCAGGAGAGTCAATTGTGATGCATCAGGCTAAGATCTACTATGGTTTCCATGACATTCATATTCTTATTCTATGAATGTTTCTAGATCAGAGTTTGCACGATTTATCATTGATACATACCACAGGTTGAAGATTTGACCCGAGCGGGCAGGAAAACATGTCCAATAAAATTAATATTTAACGTAAATGTGATGTACCATGGATAAGTCTACACACCCTTACTGAAACTGCAGGAGGTTTTAAGTCAGAAAGCAAGATAGTAAGTCATCTCAGACATTTTTCAATATTTAATGTGACATTGCAATTAAAAAAAACTCACTACAAAGTTAGGACAACTAACAGAAATTAAAAATGCACAGCTTACATAAGTATACAAACCCTTTAATAATGGAGGCTGTAGTAGGGTTGAGCAGTTACCAATCACACTGAAAATAATTTCCAAAAGGTATGCAGTATCCACCTGACATCAATAAAAGCGATTCTCATTAACCTCAAATAAAAATCTGTTCAGGAAGGATTTCCAAGAAGCATTTGAGGTTACTAGGACAGCCATGGTCCACAAGGAAGTGACAAAACTTGAAGATAATGTTGAAAGGCACCACTCAGAAGTGGGTTATAAAACATTATCAAAATCATTGGATGTACCATGGAGCGCACTAAAGACTAGCCTATCAAATCAGCAATAAGAGTGGAAGTGGCTCCAGAATGACAACAGTCCATTTTAAATGACAGTAAGAAGAGAAAACTTGTCATAGAAGCTACCAAGAGGCCTACAATTAAAAGATTAAAGGACCTGCAGGAATTTTTGGCAATTTCACCTTCCAACATAACATCAAGCACACATCCAAATCAGCTGAGGATAAAAGGAAATATCAAAGTTTTAGAATGGCCCAGTCAAAGCCCAGAACTCAATCCCATGTGTAGTAAACCTGTGGAATGACAGAGGGCTGTGCATAGGAGAGCCCCTTACAATTTGAAGCTTGAACTTTTTTGCAAGGAAGTTTGCAATAACAATTATAAAGCCCAGGGATCTCCTTTATACAGCTTGACTATGTACAAAAAGACCCCCGAAACATGCCCACTCAACTTTCCGTGCAACATTTTGGATTTATAAAAGAAATTGTGACGTGGACAAATTTGTTGTTACCCTTTGAAACAATGCTTCATTCCACCTGAAAAGTGATTAAATTAAAAGCAATTGTCTCATGTATACCTGCATGCCTTTAGTATGTGATAG
>JAACJT020000030.1:17859851-17936390 GCA_009936485.2 Gymnarchus niloticus | reverse complement strand
ATTGGACTAATCTTAAATGGCCCTCTGAGCCCTGATCTTAATCCTGTTGAACATCTATAGAAAGATCTGAAATGCAGAGTGGAGAAGGCACCCTTCAAACCTGAGACAGCTAGAGCAGTCTCCTCAGGAGAGGCCAAACGACCTGTTGGCAGATGCAGTAGTCTCATTGCGAACTACAGAGATTGCTTGTTGGCAGTGACTGCTGCTAAAGGTGGTGCAACAAAATATTAAGCTATGGGTACCATCTTTTTTTTTGTCCATGCCATTTTCATTTGTTTTATGTAAAATATCCAGTTGAATCAAATCAACAGCAAAGTCTGATTTGTATTAAACATAGAATAAATGATGGATGCCATTAACTTTTATCAGTTTCAGGTTCTTTCAGACATAGTTGTGGGTTTCTTTTTTTCGCAGAAGGGTACCAACAAATTTGTCTACATCTTACAGTACCCTCAGGAGCTTAGATATGCAACATTTTGGATAAGTTGTAAAAAGATAACACCCATATAAGTTATCTGTAGTGACGGAATGGTATAAAAATTTTACATTGTGATTTTAGGACCAAAATTATCACTGTTTGTGGTATTATTGGCATATTGTAAAAAAGTACAAAACAGTACAAATGCATTGGGAAATTGAATCACCACATTTCATACTATTTTTTAAAACATTGTAGAGCCATTCACTCGAAACCTTTGGGAAATTGTCAGCAAGAAGACTGTTGAAGTTGGGGAGTAATATAGGTATTCCTTATTTGAATATGAATTAACTTGCATTCAACATCTCTACTTTGTAGTGATCTTCATTGACTTGGGTTAAATTAGCTTTTAGTGCAAGTATTTCAGGTTTGAAAAATGAATGCAATTGCCTAGGACAACATTAATCATACCATCATATACTGTATTTACTGTATGCTGCAGGTTTTAACATGAAATCAGTAACCATGCTTTCACTAGTTACTTGTGAAAGCTATGCAAATACGGCCTGCTCTTTAGTTCCTTCGTTTAAGAGTAAATTAAACTTTTTGTGGTGGCCACTCTGAGTTGGCACAATACATTTTTCTGACTGATACCATTATTTCATTTTTACAACCGAAGACAGAGTACCACACAGCAAGGTTCAGTTCTCAGTACTCGGCATTGTTCTGATACTAAATGAGACCCCCGATGTGTTACATCGATAGAGACATTCTCAAAACATTAGAGATGTTTCCACAAGGTATGAGTTGGAGGGGTGATGTGCACACACCCTTATGCAACCAAAGCGTCGTAGGTCCTTGTTTTATTTCAATTGCTCTAATTTGTTTTTACTTTTTTTTTTTTTTTTTTTAAACTGAAAGGGCATATTACACCTGGTAAAACTTCTGATATGGTTCACAGTATTTTTCACACACACACACACACACACAGCCTTAATGTCTGCTGTATTATTCATGCACTCAGAAATACACACTTGTTGGGGGAAAAGCGCTTTAGAAAGGTACCTTGTACAAATCTTGTCTCAGCATCTGTAAACAACAATGTCCATCTCTAAACCACCACATCGACTAGGATAATGCAAGCTGCTGAAATTATATATTTTGTGAAGAAAAACCTGCAATTACTTTGTCAGATGTCAATAAACCTGATGAAATTTATGATGAAGTCTCACGCTCATCTTCTTAGACATTTAAATACTGTACATTTGCCTTAACGTGTCCGGCTTTCTCAGACAAAGCATTCACAAACAAGCAAAACCAATTAAGTAGTAATTGCCAATCCTTCGTTTATTGTACCATTGCTCATTTTAAATTGATACTTAGCAAAACAATGAAAAAGTCTTCTCAAAACATCCTTTTAAAGCATTCATTTAATAGATGTTCAAATGTTCAAGTCACCATTGTGGCAGTCATAAAATCAAAAGCATTGTTAAATTCTGCAGTCTATTGAAAGAATTGGCTCTGTTCAAGCCCACACTGATGTGCAGCCTACCAATGAAGCAAATACCACTTCCATTTCACCTCTGTGTTGTGAAAGGCCATATTTACTGTTTCCAATTATGCAGCCTGCATTACTCGCAAGACGACTATGGACCATTGCATCACATCCCAGGCAACATTGCTGATGAGAATATGAACCTTCCATGGCACAATGCAGTGTTTTTGGCATAGGAGAGGAGTCAAAATCTAGGTCAGTGTCCCATTAACATTTATATTCTGTTGAACCAGCACGGAACATTTACAGAACAAGGCTTTTGGAAAGTGGCAAAACGAGGCACCCAGCAATATAACATGCATAGGGGCTGTTCCTGTCTAAATGATATGCTTTCAATACAAACTATTTAAAGATTTGTTTCATTCCTGTCTAGGGCAACCAATCACACAGAATAAACCATAAACCAAAGACTTTTTACTACTGCTTCACTTCATTGGGACCGGACAAGAGAGGTGATCATTTCACACAGGGCAATTCATCGAAGGACAGATGGAAATGTCAGGAACAATTTGGACACTTGCTCATGTAATTTCAATTTGATATTTTAGGTGTCTGACAGATGCGGCCCAGTTAGGTTCCATGTTTTTTGTACGTGTGTGGAACCATTTATAACAAAAATGTCATGCTAGGCTGATGAAATTACCAACAACACCTATTATCAAGAGCATTACTTTCAACTGAAGAAACTGTAGATCTTAAAAAAAAATAAATAAATGGATTTATGGTAGTATCTGCAATGACACTTTCTGTGAAACACTGCAGACTGGTCTCCAATTAAAGGTGTGAGGGAGATTTCACTTAATCCAGTACAAGCTAGGTCAAAATACCAATGAAAAGTGACTCTTGGAGAATGTCTCTTCCATTTACTAGGGTAAGACAACCAAAATAGCAATATCATGCAATAGAGGCAACCCCACATCTGGAATGGGTATACTAAAGCAGACCAATGTGCAGTATCAATTACAAGTCTGACTTTATTCACCTCAAGAGCATTTTGGGGGGGGGGGGGGGGTACTAAGTCACTCCTATGCAAGTTATAAGCAAGTCAAGCTGCATCAATATACACAGTCAAGCAGGTTAGGTCAAGTCAGGAATAGAAATCTCATAGATACTCTGTTCTGGATATTGCCCTTAAAACAATACAACCTAGTGTACACCACTACTGTTCTGCATGATGATTTGGACTAAACATGAAAATGATTCTTAAAATCATGAACGGAATTGAAAGCCATCTACACTTCATTAAACAGCTTACTTACACTAATTTGCATTAAGTTTCCAAACCAAAACAAAAATACAAATTGAAAAGGCTGAACTAATTACCTGCTGCTTACTTTTTTTAAAAAAAAGAAATTTGTAGTTCTGCTTTGCACCACGTAATTGTTAGGTATCTGAAAATAGGAAATATTTACAATACTGAAAGTGTTACAATCAAATTATTCCCCTTCCTTATTCTTAGGACCAGAAATGATTTTAACACTTAAAAGCTGAAAAAGCACGAAAAACGTTAACATTTGCAAAAAAAGGTTGCTAATTTTACTTGTTAAATGCTGAACATATACCAGGAAACATCTAATGGAATGACAGGATACTGTGATCAGAACAGAGAAACAATATTAGGACTTTTAATAGATAGATCTTTGACATAGTTGGTTCTTAGTGTATGCAGAGACCCCACCCCCCAGGATGTGTTAGAGAATCATTGCACTAGTAGAATGTCAACTTTTAACAAGTTATTGGGCTCAAGTAAAGTCCTAGTTGACATTTTTTAATACAAAGAAGTCTCAAGTCTGAAAGTCTTGCAAAGTTGGACTACAGTAAAGTTATGTAACATGTTGCCTACCTCTGAAATATACGCATACAGCCTAAAACAATGTATGCACGCAAAAGCGCATAAAATAAAAGCAATCAAAGCTAGAATCAACCTAGAGACTTTGGGAAGTTAGTACAGGGAAACATTGTGCCTGACAGCAGGCTAGTCATGGCAGCAGGAATTTATAACCATGGGCCTCCTAAGACTTACACCTCAGACCTAACTAGGCTTCTTGATAAAGAAAAATCTCTTTCCATACTTCAAATCCACTGCACGCTAATATGGAAGGCTCTCAAAGACATTTTCTCCTTAGCAATACCTAACACACAACCCACCAACAAGCAGGAGCTACCATTTTCACTAAAGTAACAAAAGTAAAACACATCACCATGCTATTATAATGATAAAGAGTCCACTCACTGGGCTGTAGCATGCAATTAAAAAGGAAATTAAACTGAGGAATATAAAGAGAGAAATCACGCTCAGTGTGTTATAAATCTTGTGAGGGAGAACAAGTCGGTTTTTAAAATCCTTATTGCCCTTGCAAAGTACAAATACCATCATAATACAGTACATACACCAAACACAAGAAATCCCATCAAACTCTGGGTTTACATACCTATGGTAGAAGGAAACAAGACTACCCAAAAGGCTACTAAAGCCCAAGAGTACACCCCAGTTGCTCCTACAACCATGTTAACAATATAATAAAACAAAAATAACACCTGGTAGATCAATTGCAAATAAAAGATATCAAAATCAAAACAAACGTCAAATGCATTTTCTTACCATAGTGACAACCAGGGCCCCAATCCTGAGAGGAAGGTTAGGTTTAGTGAGTAAACAAGCTACTATGAATGATAGAGCTAGAAGGGGGGGGGGGGGCGAGAGAAACAGCAATCACAGCAGTAGCTATTTGGAAAACATCCACTTTGCACTGGCATGGAACAAACTTTCCCTCCATCCCTTTAAGATTATTAAAAATAAATTCATAGCGAAAAGTACCTGCTGCTCCGTTTCACTTAAAACGACATGTATAAACAGAATAATCTCATTGCTTTTCAATCACATAAAACAGCAGCAACCTTTCACATGGCTAAACTCACATCGCTGTATCTTTAAAACAAGAGCAGTCTACAGAAATTACCTGCCTTGACACCTTTATACCAGCAGGGACGGCATAATAAAGGCTTTTCTCCTGGGTCCTAAGTTCCTACTCAAACACAAAAAAAACAGCACAAGTACAAAAACAAAATAAGTTGTATTGTCTGTGGAGGAGTTAATTTGATTAAGTTTTCCCATAACAGAATATGAAATAAATCTAAATTAAACTTTTTCCCAAATTTAACCAAAATTCTCTATATACCAAATTTACTTTGGTTCAAAGTCTCTTTTCATTGTTTATTTTGATGCCATGTTTTCATTATTTTGATATACAGTAGAATGTAAAGCTGACCATCAATCATAAAAACCAGCAATTATTGATATGGTGAGAGAGAACATGCAGGTGGTTGGTGTGACAGAGCGGGATGTGGAGGACAGGAGGAGACGGGAGCAGCCAAAATGATTATTTCAAAATGTAGTAGTAATAACCTTGCGTACAATTTAACTGTCTAAACTGTGTATTTAGGTCCACAATCAGAATTCTCCTGCATATCTAAATATAAAAATAATGATCATCTTACATCATTCCAAACTGATGTGTTTTATATCAGAGCATTTCCAATTACTTTAGAAATATCACAGATATAACATTAATACAATTCTGAGCAATAAATGTGCATTGCACCTTGAATCTCAAATTTTCCCCCTTAATCTGCAGTTTAAAAAAAAATGCAAAATCATTTTTAACAGTTATGGTGACTGTCTGAAGTTTAAAATATATTGTTGAAATCACAGTATTACTCAATTTTTAAATGAAGTGGGTTATTAAATATGAACTGCTAGCTAGTGCTAGACACAAGAGAATCTAAATAGCATAACAATAGAATCAGAAACAGATTGACCAACACAAGACACACTGTATACAAGTAAAATATCAGGCCTGTATTAGCCACACCAATAATCGAAATAAGACTCTGAAACCAAAGCTCTCAATTGGTTATATAAATGTGTATGACAAGACCTAATTATTAATATATTTTTCCACAATCCTTGAAACTTTGGGTTAAATTTTCATTAAAAATCGGTGACCACAGCAGCTTTACATGTACATACTTTACCCCAAATAAATGCATAGTTTCAGGACTAGGCTAGTTAGAAAAATTAGCCTAGCTGTTACAGCACTAAAATCATGTCTTGGCACCCAAATACAACAGGATAAATTTTAATAAACTAATAATAATGCAAGAAAATGCACAATTGATTACCCAGGGAGAGTAACAACCAAATCCAGTTACAACACTAACAATCACAAATCACAGTTTGACTAAAAAATCCTTTCTGGCATATCCTGTTATGGTGTGTCAATAGGAACACAGATATTCCTTACATACCTGCCATAAACAGCAGTTTCACCACATTTTTAGCTATGATTACGAATTAGAGAATAACACCAGCAGTTTCAGGTGTCTTCAACTACAGTTATATAAAAAGGTTTGAAAAGTGGCTTTTATTCTACACTACAACCTACTGGAAGTCATTGAGCAATATGCAAGAAAATGTTTAGCGTAATGCTCACATTTAGCTCTCGGGTTTCTGTAAAACAAAGTCCGTCACTGCTTGGAAAAGAGAATAAGGGGCATTTAATACAAAAGAAATTTTTAAAAGTATCAAAAAAATCTAATATTTGTAGTGCGAGATCCAACTCGACTTTACCAAAGAGCAACATTTACAGCCTCGCAGGGTATCCTTTAAAAAAATATCACAGACAATGAAACGCAAACAGACGTTCATAGACTGCACCCTCTGATCATCTTATTACTTCACCTTTTTCATGAATTTCAAGACAAAGACAAAGGCAGTGCCCACCACCATAACATTCAGATTACTAATAACAGTTATTTAGATTGTGGAAGCCTGTCTCAAATCCCCAGTGCCTAAACTTTCAGTGCTAACCCTGTTTCACAGGGTATTTTAAAAACTTAGCTAAGGTTAAAAAGAGATAGTTTTAAAACATGTGAATCAAAGCAGAAATCATTCCATCCATCCAGCTTCTATCCACTTATTTTGGTTAAAATCAGGGAGTAAACCTTTAAATCTCAACACAAACAAAAGAATGCTAGGCAATACACCATTTAAAATATTTTAAACCAAGACCAAAGAAACAAACATATTGCACCTAATGATTTGTCATTTTCAGATAAACATGCAAAATAATTGTTTAAATTTTTTTACAAATTTATGAACAACTTTAATTGTATGCATTTCAGTTTATAAAATGACATTTACAGAATAGTGTATTGCTTATATTCATTAAAGGACTTGAATTTTAAAAACATTCCCAATTTACATTTTTTAACAGAATTTGAAAATTTTAAGTCTTATAGTATCACAACTTTCAAATTCTGAAATATTAATCCACTTATCAGTATGTGTGCACTTTCTGATGTGCCTACATTATAGTGTTACTGCACCACCTACTGGAAAAATTTTGCAACAAAATTCTATTTTTAGCAATTATCAATCAAGGTCCTAGTTGCAGCACTGGCACATGATTAGGGCTCAGTTTACAATAAAAATAAAATGCTACATTGCTCTGAACGAACATATTAAGATACAAACATCCGTCATCAGAAATAATTTAATCTGCTTTGCAATACAAGAAAAAAAATGTTCAGCATGATGGGTGCTTAAACCTTCAACTCTGAACTTTGAAATCCAGCAAGGGTGAGACATTCTTGGGGTTGAAAAGGTCACACCCAAAGCATAGAGATCTTCAGAGAAGCAAACTGTGCTTCCTGCCCTTACACAGTATTAAAGGACACCCGCAGACTGACAGTGATTAGGCACTTGCAGAAATCGAACAGGACATCCTACATTTCCTGGGAAAACAAGCAAACATCCTCATTATCTGTATGGTTTTGTAAGCAGGACGACCCTGGAAAGCTCAAGGCCCACTCTGCTTGGAGACACAACAGAGCACTTAATGCCTCTGTAAGGTCACATTTTTCTGTCCAGGGGTGAACCCTACAGAGACAGGCAAAGTATTTCCTTGGGTATTCTAGGATATGAGTAGTACAATGTTCATATGACCTTTATTCGGTACAAACTCAAATTTCACGTTTTTACAGGGTAACATTACAGTTCAAATGCTCATGACTTTTTCAAGGATAGTTAAGGCACCTGAACTTTTATTAAGGACTGAGAACATTCAGATACCATCTGCATCAAGTATGGATTGTTATGACAAATATCACAATACAAGATGGATGATGACAAAAAAAATCAACACAGATGTTGGAAGACAAAAAGCTTATTCGGCAATAGCATTTAAAAGATTACCATTCCGTACTCTGACATAAATAACATACTTGCAAAAGAACACAAGTTGAAAGTACATAAAGCCATGTACTTACAGGTATATAACCTAGTAATCAAAACATGTAATAGGATTGAAAATAATTTCTGTTTCTGCATATACGCTGCTGCAGCTCTAACCAGCTTTGCTCAACATATCTTGTGAATATAAACAGAAAACTTTGCAAATCGGGCATGCCCAACATGTGGCCCATGGGCCAAATACCGCAGCCTCTTCAAATGCATTAGATCTGGCCCACAGGCCTGCAACCGACTGCAATTTTTCGTTTCACCTAATGGTGGCAGCACTCGAGATATAATATTTTTATATTAATATATGGCACCGCAATCTTACTTGTGATGCACAAAGAAGGTGCAACATAAAAAAAACACCTCAACACAAAAACATTTGCCCACAATGGAAGTGCTACAGGTGGCAATATATATTAAAAGTGGTTTAAAAATTTGTTTTACAATAATGTAATGTAGTTTACCATGAATCATGATGGATGTGTGTTTTTTATAGCAACCAACACTCTGAATTTTGATGTAAACCAACCTGACCTTCTTTAAAAAAATGTTTGGACACCCCTGTTCAAGATAGTCCCACCTTATTAGCTCAACATTGATATACCAAGAAACATGTCAAAAAAAACACTGCAGATGTTGCAGATTGCAGACTTACTCTAGCAATGGAATGAATCCCCATGACTGAAAGCTTTGGAAAGGCACAAAGACATTTACTGGAGACTATACAAGGAGGTGCTCCATGCTATCTGGGTCACAATACACAGATGCGCACAGTAATATACATGGGTCATACTAATCATCATTGTCCTGTTATAACCCATGTCTTTGTGTAAAAGCCCACGTGGTCTAGATAGTAAACACTAATAGACTGTACTTCTGTCATACACATGATTAATGACAAGGTAAATGTGAGGCAGTGTAAGGGTTAAGAGAGTAGCACTAATTTTTTTGGGTTCACCAGACAGTGACAGAAGATGATTGGAATCTGATGGTCCTACGGTCACATGGGCCGACCCCAGTAAAAAGCGTAACCGGGGGGGGGGGGCTAGCCCACGTGGCCATGGGAGCACCCAGTTACGGGGGGACGCCTCCTTTTTAACCCATTAGTTACGGGATGTTTTTCAATGTCAAAACCTGAGAGCTGAACTCAGTGAACCGCTCTCATATGAATAACAGTATTTGGAAAGTGTATAACTTTCTGACGTCGTCACGAAAGGCTGCGGGTTAGAGTTTTGTTTAAAACAACATGGCTGGTTACTAATTTTACACGGCAGTTTGTAACAGTAGACGCACTTACGAATTTCAGCTTTCTGTCTCCCTCTTCGGCGACCGAGCCCTTCTTTCGGTGGCTCTTCTGCCGTCCTCCACCGGGAGGCTCGCAGCGTTGTTGGCGGTAGCTCTCCATGTGTCACCCACCTGAGAAAATAAAATACTTAAGACGAAAGTCGCTGGAAAATGGACGCCAACTGAGGTAACCGAGCAGCTGTAACACTGATAACGCCGAGGAGGATTTTGTAAAATAAAAAAAGGTAATCACAAACTAAAAGAGCTGACTGGCATTCAGGTTTATTTAACGTTCCGTAAAGTTGCTCAGCTTGCCATTATGGATAATTAACATCAGCCATGACTCTTGTACTTTCGCCCCAGAGTTAGTTCGACTCAACCGAAAAAACCGCCACAATTCTACCAAGTGACGTCACTAAGGACCAGCCACCCGATTTGCTCGACGAGCCTCCATGCAAACGGGCGATTGGGCAAAAGACCCGTCAATCAGCTTTTTCACCTTCGTAAAGGCCCACTCGGCAACGTAAAATAGACGGCGCGAGCGTTCGACGTAGGTCCGCCCATCTCTGAGGAATTTTCGGCATCCATTAGGAGAATATTTGCAATTTCCTAGTAACTACTGCTTTGAAGTTCGTGCCGTTGAAGCAGGATTCCAGTAAATTCCATAGCAATTAGCCAGTCTGCACGTGTTTACCAGTTTTCAGTGCCCAGGCGTTTCATTTATGTTTAAGATCTTAACAGCCTAGAGCAAAGGGGTGGGGGACACACTGCTAACACATTGCAGGGCATAGTCCCACACACAATTTAAACATGGCAATTACCCTACAATGCATGTCTTGGGACTGTGGGAGGAAAGCCACAGAGCACATGCAAATTCCACACACAGAGTGGTGGTGGGATTCAAGCCCCCAACCATGGAGGTGTATGAGAACAAAGCTACACGTTGAGCCACCAAGCCCCCCTTTCCCCTGGAGTAGTAATTAAGAAAATACCTTTCTGAATAGCATTACAAATGTGCAAAAAGTCATATATTAGTAGATTGTCTTCCTATGTCCAAATCTGCTAATCTAACTTTATCTTTACCACACCAATTAGAAATTAGACTATAATATATCATTATTCACCTGCTTCTTTACACTAAACTTTATCTGTCAGTGTAAAATACCACGAAAATAGAACATGCTCATTGGCTCAGGGAGGATCCATCAAAAATGAGCCAGATAGACTGACAGAACATTTTTATTCTCCTCACAGTAGGCTATGCTACAACACACACAATAAGCTTAATTTAGATTGTCAAATTGACGTGACTATCTCATCTCATAATAACATTATTTATTTTTCATTGCTGGCTGGAAAAACAAAGTATAGTGTTAATTCATGTAAATAGGACTATCCAGTTGTATCATTTTTTTGCGGAAAGTTACTATTCTTTTAGAGATAACAAAAATATACTACATCCAATGGAAATGGGAAACAAGTCAAATGGACACTACCAACTGTAGTGTGAATTCGTTCAACTTGACTCTGCTGAAGAAACAGTATCAAAACCTTGTCAGAAAGTCTTGGTTCAGGAGTGTTCTGAGCATTAAATGATGAAGTCATAAAATTAGATATAAAGGGATCTGGACTGCCACCTAGTGGTACCTATTGTGCAGCCTTAAGATAAACTAGCACTAGCTTGTTGGTGGGCTGGTCAAGTCAAGTCAATGTCATTATTTGTCATATGCACAGAAATGCTTTTGGTGAGGTATAGATAATCGGACATACAATACACATGTAAAAAGGTAGAGGAATGAATAGTGGCACTCATATAAGGTGCAATTAATTGTCAATGTAAATGTAATAAAGTGACAAACACTGTATTTAGCGCAGAGTAAACAGATAACAGCAATGGCAATGTTTTACAGTACTGGAATTGAGTAGTCTTTAATACATTAACAGATCAACATTTCAGAACTTCTTTTTTGTCACCTTGCCACACCCCCCATCTTTTTTTTTTTTTTTTTACAGCATTCAAAGTCAGTGATGAATACAAAAAATCACTCGTATAAATATCAGTAGCAGACTAAAGGAATTCAGCTTACAAGGGGTTTTATTGGGGGCTGTCTGAGACACTGAAACTCTACATGCATTGATGCATTGTGACATTTAGCCTGTTTAACAAACAGCTTCTGTTTTAGGGATAAAGTAATTTATCATGTTTTTATACTCTGAGCCTCTAGTTACTTTACACAAAAAATTGTGTTAGATTTCACACTAATATACGCTGTAATGCTCATGCATCACTTTGCATAAACATGTTTTACATAATCAGGATACAAAGTAACTGCCAAAGTGATTTGTTTATTCACAACCAATTAATTTAGCTACATGTAACAAAGCGAGTAAGAATTATTGTGGCAATAAGAACACTTGGTAAATCTAACCATAATGTGTCACATATGCCAAAATGTAACTGGCTTTAATAAATGTGGGTGACTGACTGTGTAGCACTTTTAGGCTGCTGTTGGAACCCTGTTTGATCTCCTTCTGCAATGCGAAGACATCCACCACAGGTAGGATGATACATCGAACGGTCCTCTAGTGTTTGCCCTGTGATGGACTTCATGATTAGGGTGTAAAAAATAAGTTGTAATCTTGCCCTCCCCTCCACGGAATTTTAAAAATACCCTCAGATTTGACTGGCTTTATGCAACTTAGGGTGAAGTGACAATCCCGCGGTAACACTGCGTGCACTCACACTCTAGCCCATTAGCATGGGTTTGGACTGAGGGAGGAAATCTGCAAAGCACGGGGAGAACATGTAATTTCTATGCAGCGTGGAGGTGGGACTCGAATCCCCAAATACAGTGCAAAGCAATCGTGTTAACTAACGAGTTACAGAGCAACCACCCTCCATACCAAAAGAAAAATTTTGCATTTCTTATAATGCATCATTTACAGCATGACAATTATCACTAAAGCTTTTTGGGAGGGAAATGAGTGGAGCAGCAAGGTTATTCAATTAGTTCTATTGAATTGGAATGGCTAACATTTGAGCATTTGTCACACCCTGCCCAGCCAGTATAGCCAGCCACACTCACACCCAACCTACTCCAGATCATCATCACCAGAATACTTCATCAGCTTTGTCTCATTTAGTGGTCCTTACTTGAGCCCACCCAAGTGTTTGCTTCATTGTGATGTATCGTATGCTTATACTAGCTCATGCTGTTTGGCTACTCTTTGAAGGCCATAATGTGTGGTCCTTGTTTGTTCTCTGGTTTTTGCCTGTTGTCCCTTGGGTACTGGTTGCCATTCTGATTTCACTTCTGGATTTTGAACCTTTGCCCCTGACTACATTTTGGATTCTCCTTGGCTTTCTGGAAACCCTGTCTGTTCTGACCTTGCCTGTCTTGAATATGGTTTTGAATATTCCCTGGGCTTTGAAGCACCTGTCTGTTTGGCTTTTAGTCTCCTTTGGCTTTGATCACGATAAAAGAGCCTTACCTGCCTGACATTTTTAAAACAATACTAATTAACTTTCTGAATTTTGCTTCAAACTAATGCCTTCTGCGTCCGAACATCCTGTATTTGTGTTCTATTCTTTTTACACTAGATTGAAAACATTAAACTCCTTATTGACACACACACAGAAAAATTAAAAACCGCTTAATTCGCATTCACAACACGCAGAATCGATGCAGTAACTGCATAAAACAGCAAAGGGTTCAGTAAATTCTGAACCCTTTAGCGAGGTAGGTTAAGAAATGTTGACAGATATTGACTGCTACCAGCCATAAAACCACTGCAGCATCTCAGACTGAGGTGTTACTCTTCCTCAGAGCCTGCGCTCGACTGCTCTTTCAAAGGAATGTCGCAAAGCGTAAAGTTTACAAAACTCCGTCAGGGCTGAGGGTATAACAACAGCCGCAGCCTTTCAACGTGCGGCGGAACAAAAACTTCAAATGCGTGGTGGGTGGGATTTGAAGAGGAGCCGTGAGCCTTGACGAGCTGTGGTGGGTGGGAGTAATGTAAACTAGCCAATCAATGCTGTCACTAAATGAGCCTTGACGATCTGTGGTGGGTGGGAGTATCATGAACTAACCAATCAATGCTGGCGCCAAATGAGCCTTGAGCCCCTGACAATCCGTGGTGGGTGGGAGTAACGTGAACCAACCAATCAATGCTGCCGCTAAACGAGCGTTCAAAAGCCATGGTAGGTGGGAGTATCCAGAAATAACCAACCAACGCTGGCTTATTTGTCCCATTACTAACCTACAGTTTAATTCCTTCTGTTCTGATGCTTTGATTCCTGCTACAAAAGATTAATGCTGTCGACATTATTTTGGTGCACTATAAGATAAATATTTATTTTTTTGGTTTATTTTCATCATCAGCAAAGAATAACCATTATTATACTGAAGTCATACTGTGGGCATTAGGTTTAACATCCCTTAGAAACTGTCACTTAATGACAATATTAAAGAATCAGATGAGTAAACAGTTAGTCCTTCCATCTTGTATAGTGCTTATCCTGGCCAGGGTCCTGGGGTCACAGGGCGCATAGGGTACCCTGGACGGATGTCAGTCTATCGCAGGACACACACACACACACACACACAATGGGGAATTTAGAGCCACTTCACTGCATGTCTCTAGACTGCGGGAGGAGACAAGTGAACTGGGAAGAACACACACAGCGGTGGGGGGATTCGGGCTGCCCATCCTGGAGGTCAATCTGTAAACTGTTCATTCACACCTAATTAGAAATCTCATCGGTTTGGAACCAGCATCGCACAATTTGAGACTAACAGGAAAAAAAAACAAAAAAACATCCGATTCCCGAAAAGTGCGCTGGTTTTCTCGTGATTTACACATTTATAATTTTCATCTAAGGCATCCTCATCGGCTGTTTATGTGTAAAAAGTGCGAAAAAATTGTTTATAAAGCTGTTGGATTATGGCAATTGACTAGAAGGGCATCGATGACCGATGGTGAACGGAGAATTTAGGTATGATTTTCCCCCACTAGATGGCGATATTTACCTCTAGATTAACCTTCATATGGAACGCCTGACTAAATCGCTATAATTTTTTAAATGTACGAAACCAACTTCTTCAATAAACTTGCATCAGTTAAAAACACATGTGTATATTTCAAGTTTTGAGTATTATAGCCTGTTACATTACATTAAACACTACCGTGTCCATTTTATATTATATGTGAATACAACTTTTGACATTAGTTGGTGTTTGTAGTAGTTACTAAGCATTTAAGTAGTTTAAATAACAAATGCATTTATTATCTAATGGCTTTCAGTACAGGGCTGTGGTGGTAAAATACCTTTAAACAAAATGACTTCAGACTTGGTGGGAGGAAATATGAGGAAACTCTACAAAGATTGTAGGGTGGAACATGTAGGGAAAAGTGGAAGACATCATTAGGTTGGCCTTTTTAAAGCTATAGCAGGGGACACAGTGGCTCAATAGTGAGCACTGTTGCCTCTCAGCTGGAGGGTTGGGGTTCAAATCCTAGCTATGTATGTGGAATTTGCACATTTTCCCTGTGTTTTGCAGCTTTCCTCTCACAGTTCAAAGACATGCATCGTAGCTTAACAGGCATGGCTAGATTGTCCATAGTGTGTGATTTAGTGTATGTGTGACTGTACCCTGTGATGGGTGGGCACCATTCTTTATTCCTTAAGCTGCCTGGCATAGGCTCCAGCCTCTCCCCATGTATAAGATTAAGTGGTTTGGAAAATAGATGGAGATACACAATGTTGTACAGATGACTGCAAGTTGTATTTAAGCAATGTGTGATTTGCCTTTTCATCTACCCTATTTAAAGATGCCTCATTTCAATATAAAAAAACATTTCGACTGTAGTCTAAAATACTCTATGAACATGGTGTACATTAGGGTTTTTATGGCAAATCATCGCAGGTTAATTTTTGCAGTAATTAATGTAACTTGCACTGTTAATGTCATATTTAAAGAGTTCATTCAATTTAAACCCACAGAAATGACTGATTTTATGCAGGTTACACTTCTGTTTAAACCAATTTACTCCACTGAATTTCAGAGATTTTACTTTTCTGAACTTGATTTTAAAATCCACTATTAAAGACCCGCAGGGCTGTTTCAAATGCTGACTTTATGGTTCACTCTGTCACAAGTGTCTCTGTAATGTATCTGCCAGCATGATCTTAGTCAGATCATATCTTTCTTTGTCTGACAAACACTGTTGCATGTCCAATCAATTCACTGGTCACAGACATTGATGTGAATGGAAGACTTGCACCCAGAAGGAACTAAAAAGCTTCTGCCATTTAGAGCTGTGACCTGAAAAGGTTAAAATCTGGTTTTTGATTTCTCTGTCCATACAATTGAGAATATGCTGCATATAAAGAGATGGCCTACAAAGGAGGAGAGTATTACTGTTACACTGTAATATGGCGTGAAACCAGTCTGTGTTGTATATGATGTTGTTTTTAAACCACTGTTGTTTATACGGAGCAACTAAATGATTCTAATTTAACTGACATGGTTTTTAAATATTTTTTTCTTAGTGCAATTCCAATGAAGTACCTTGCTTAATGATAGTAGAGCAGGGGTACTCTTCGTGCTTTTAAAGGTGACATTTATTTCTCAAGGTCATGTCCTGAACCACAATGCTGTTTCGTGCTTTTTTGTTGCTGTGCATAATGTCTTACTCAAATGGCTTTGTCATGAATGTCCCTCTTATATCTGCAACCAATTCAATGGAGTGCAATAAAAATCGACGATTAAAGGTTTTATTATTTTTGAGGATATGCAGCCCTTGCGTGGGAATAATTTTTCCCATTTATACGGCAAAAGTGTTTCTCTGATTGTTAAAACTGTTCTTAATGGAAAAAAATAAATAAATTAAATAAAACAGTAACTAACATGCTGATTAATAGTCTCAAAAAAGAGATAAAAATATAATGGCCACTAGGTGTCGCTAATACCAAAGATGAAAATGGATTTACTATTCACTTAGTACATATGGTGTGCCAAAGTGGGTAGCACGGTTGACTTACACTTTTAAGGCTGAGGGTCGAATCCCACCTCCTCTATGTGTGTGCAGTTTTCATGTTCCACCTCCCTTGCACAAGAGAACTGCAGTTTCCTCCTGCAGTTCAAACAAATGCAGTGAAGCTAATTGGTATCTCTAAATTGCCCGTAGGAGATGATTGTGTGTGTGTGTGTGTGTGTGTGTGTGTGTATTCATGTCCTATACAGAATGTATCCTAGTCTTGTACCATGTGCCCTGGGATAGGCCCCTCTGTGACCCTGACAAGGCCCCTTCAGGCCCCTCTGTGACCCTGACAAGGATGAGTGATTTGAATATGCACGATTTATTTCTGAAGCCTCAGACTGAAAGAAGTACAGGAAAATATTTTGGTCACTAGGTGTCTCTAATACCAAAGACATAAATGCATTTACAGTTTATGTCAATATATACAGACTGGCATGGTGGGTAGCACTCTGGCACAATGCTGGGGGTGTGAATCCTGCTTCCACTCCAGGTTAAAATGAGTGTCCTCCTACAGTTCACTGACATACAATAAGACTTCATGCTGACCTTACATAACCCATAGTTTGTGTGTATGTATATCCATGTATGTGCCCTGTGATGGACTGGCACCCCATCCAGGGTGTACCCCAGCCTTGTTCCTGTGCTGCCATTCATGCACACTCATAGCAACATGGTAAGGGGAATTATCCTGCTGGAACCAACCCATGCCAAAGGAGTAGACAGTCATCATGATGGGGAGGACCTGGTTCACCAGGATGGAGAAGTAGCCTGTCCAGAACATTCAGCACTGCTTCTGGTCAGCAGATGCCTGTCCTTTTATACCCCCTTTCTTATTTTTATCTTTATAGGTGTGGTAAGTGTTGTCTGTCTGTCGTCTGTACTAGGGGGTGGTCATAATGTTTTGGCTCTTCAGTGTATATACAGTGTGTTATGTCAGAGGTAGAAATCTTTAATGTAAAGACTGTTAATCTCTGCTTAAGTCTACTATTTGAGATTTTCTGTTGACACATTTTGTTCCTGATAATAAACTCCTAAGCTCAAAGCAAACTTTCTTAGTATCATTAATGTTTAAATTGGCTGAAATGTAGCTTGCTTTTAGGTTCCTGTTGGCTGAAGCTCTGTTTATGCTGCATGTGCAGAGTTTAAAAATGTAGCAAGTCCGAAAATAAATGAGACAGAATACTGTGACCGCAGATAACAGATGGGGACACTGCTTGTGTGGGCATCAAGGTCAAATGTCTGTCAATAGTCAGGTGGGACTAATCAGCTCAGAGATCTGCAGGTTAAACCCGCGGCTGCTGTTTGTTGGCTCGGTAGCTTGATGGAAGGAAATGTATGTGTGGCGACCTAGGGGTGTCACGCCCCCCCGCCCGCCAGTTTTTCGGCGCCATTGCCTGTGGCTCCTTTAATTGCATACCGCACGTTGCAGATTATGTGTGGAATGCGGAACTAGCCGCAGTTAGAAAAATGGTTCGCAATCAGCCTGCTCTGCTGTACAAAAAGGGGGAGGGACGACTGTTTGGCAGGGGCAGGCTGGATCCTGGATGTCGACGAGGGTGCCCGCCATGGGGCACCACCGTCTCCCGCTATAGCGTGACGCTAATTAGCCCCACCTTCCCTGTAAGCGGTGTGGCGTCTGTCCATCCGCAAGCCCGATGGCCAGTGTCTGTCCCGACACATGCAATGTGGTAAAAAATGCACAAATGCAGTGCACACAGAGAGGGCATCGGCCTATACCAGACGGTATTTCATTTTAAACTTTGAGTTCTACGGAGAACCGACCGAAAAAAGTATAACTGCATCTAGTATTATGTCTGGGTGAAAGTGCAAAAACAAGGATGTATGCTTACATTATCTTGTACGACGGAGTTTTAGGGCCATTATTAATAAAAATATAAAACCTCGAACATAAAGTCGTTATTTATGAGAATAAAGTCGTAACTTTCGAGAATAAGGTAGTAACTTTCGAGAATAAAATCATTATTTACGAGAATGAAGTCATTCAAAACTGTGAAAAGGTTCAGAATCGTAAGGCCTTGTAGTCTCCCGCTGCTTGTGACTTCACGTTCTACCAAGGAGGCGACTTCATTCAAGTCCGTATTGTTCTTCTGAACAGACGCAATTTGTGACAAAATCACTTCAATATCTGAATATTAAACATGATTTGGTGCTGATGTGCCGGAAGAGTAAGGATTTGTTTATTTGTGAAGCCTATTCTAAAATATATCCTCAACCTCCCTCGTTTTGCCACTTGAAGTCCTTAGGCGATTCTGAACGTTTTCAGGTTTGAATGACTTAATTCTTGAAATATTGAGTTTTTTTTTCTCGTAATTTATGACTTTATTCTTGTAAATAACGACTTTGTTCTCAAGGTTTTGTATTTTTTATTTTTATTAATAGTTGCTCTAAAACTCCGTCGTAATATTGTGCAGCAAATTATTAGACAACGTTTAAATGCATTTTTGGTAGCATGGCATGGATTAAAGAACTTTCAGAGACTATACTTTCCGAGATGAATTTTTGATTCATTTTTCAACATTCTCATTGAAAAATTGAAGACTGTGATTAAAGATAAATTAGGATGACCAGATTTTGATTTTCAAAAAAAGACAACACTGGGGATAGGATGGTAGCATGGGGCAGACGGACACCCACACACAATGAATAGTGACTGTAGAAAGCAAAAGCCAAATCTCAGACATTTAAAATTGGCAATTCGAAATCCTAGCCAGACGCATTTTTAGGTCCCAAAAAGAGGACATTTCTGGGAAAGAGGATGTATGGTCACCCTAGATAAACGATTCTGATTATTTTATTTTTTGACTCTGGTAACTAGCTAATGTGCTTTACTTTCCATTGGAATATGCTGTATTTCCCGTCTTCTCTGGACCCATGATTTCTATTTGCCCCACAAGTCCCCGATGTTAATTACGGCCCCAGTGCAGAGTCAGGAATGGCGGCCGGCCAGATTCTACAGGTGGACGATTCTAATCACTTTTCTACCATCCTGCTCTCTGAATAGCACATAAAGTTGCCTTTGTGTGCCGCTCTAATGAATAAAACTAACCATCGTTGACCTCAGCTCGCTACACATTAGAGCATTTACTACAACGAGCCGGAGTGAAAGAAGGACTATTTTGTTCAAGCTGTCATTTCATTGCAAGCTGCATCCTTAAAGGATCCGTTGCAACACACTGGGTTAAAGAGACATCAGTAATTTCGGTTCAAGAATTACGCTTCGGTGAGGTGAATCCCTCCGCTTTTTAATGAAAGGCCTTATGAGCGACAGACTTGATCGTGGCAGACTGATTGTGTTTGCAAGAAGGATTATTTTTAGCCACGTCTTCCATGCATTGTGATATTTAATGTGGACATTTGGTACTAATTAAATTCTATAAGCAACAAAATGTATTGACAGGTACTGTAAAAAGGTCAGTGAAGGTCCCTGTTTTGTTTTATATCTGAAAGAGTAATTGACAGACTAATTAAAATATAACGCTCCTCAGGAAATTTACAAAATAAGATTTTGTGTGATTTCTTAAGACAAAATCTAGAAAGGTCCTTCAATCTAGATTTTTTTAGATGGAAATGCCTGTTTTACATTTCATATGATGAGTATATTTTTAGTCTTGGTGAATTTGCTGACCATGAACATTATCAGTGGTGTTAGTTTAAATGCTCCAGCTGGAATTCATACTATGTTAAACTGTCTTGTTGTCCTGCATGTTGTATGCCATGCCTAACTGAACATTCCCACCAAGACAAATTCTTTTTTTGTTTAACATACTTTGCCAATAAAGCTCTTTCTGATTCTGAGTAGAGGTGAAGCTTTGTGGGACAGTGCAGGTGAATAATAGCTTTCTGCTCTTAGTTTTCTGAATAACTGTGTCCTTCATGGAGAGGCTGATGAAATGACTGAAAATCGGAATTACATACGGTGAGCACTTTGTAGTTCAAGCTAATCCCACAGATGTTCAATGGAACTGACATCTGGTGAATACGGTGACCAGGAGTGTAGGCTGAAGTCACTGTCATGCTCCTCAAACCTTTTGCACACACTCATAGCAACATGGCAAGGGGAATTATCCTGCTGGAACCAACTTGTCATCATGAAGGGGGAGATCTGGTTCACAAGGATGGATAAGTACCTTGGAGTATTCAGCACAACTGTTTCTGGTCAGCATGTGTCTTTTATATCTCCTTTCTCATCTGTACCTTTATAAGTGTGCCATCTGGTGTCTGGGAAGAGGAAATTGTTCTTATATGGAGTGGTCATAATGTTTTGACTCATTGATGTATATCAGTTACATATGTTCAGAGAAAATAAAGTATAAAGTCATACAGCACAATATACATAATATCCAGAACAAATGGTGGTCTGACGATCCGACTTCTCTAGGTCAGCTGATGTATTTATGGTCCTTTTCATAATAAAAGTTAAGTCAGCAATTTTACTAATCTTAATAACCAAACAGCCACCTTGCTTGGAAACAACAAGAGCACTAACACCGGTCTCTCCAAACATAGGTCAGTTGGCAATATACCAGGTGTGGACCAGGCCTCTTCCACACCACAGTGTCGTACAGCAGAGAAATGACAATCTGTCAGACTGCAGTGGGACGGTGGCATTCCAAAGTCAGGTCCGTACACCTCTAACCTCACAATCTGGCAAATGACATGAAAGGACTGACATCACTAGTGTAGCTATTCCAGGTACTCCATTCTTGGCAAAGGCTGCAGGATTTCAGAACAAATCCAGAGGTCATACAAGTTTTTGAGGGTTACAACAAGGACCGAAGGATCATATGCATTTTCTGCAAGGGCATGAGTTGACATTGAGGAATGTGTCAAAGATTAATGACACGCACTGGAGATCATTGGATGCTAACAGCACAAGCGTCCGTAAGACCAGTGTGTGGATAGAAAGCAAATTGGAGGCAAGGAGGGGAAAAACTCAACACAGTAAATTCTAACGCTCTTGAAGTCGCACATATTGTGTCCAAGTCACTAATGCTGAAGGTTGTTATCGGGAGGGGCCATGGAGCAGGTGAACGGAAATAATTAAATAATTATTTGCACAATAATTAGAAATAATTCGGAGAAGATGGATTGTCCCATTAAACAGGATATTGACAGAACATCTAATGAAGAATTGTCTAAAATAAAATTCCGTCAGAACTCTGAGTCAATAAGGTCGAGACCGTTTACAATGTAGTAAGGTATTGAGTGGACCCATGCAGTGATCAATGGCAGAAGGAGGACATTAAGGTAGGCAGAGAATGCATTGCAAATTTCAGTGTATACAAGCTTTTGGTCAAATAAATGTTCTGATAATTCTGATAATGCAGTTTTGTGAAAGCTTATTTCATAAAAGTCAATGATAGTTGTCTGAAGTAAACTAAATATGCCTCACAAAATCGTATTCTCAGTCCATACCCTGGTTTAGTTCTTAAAAGCCTGCCTGATTCACTTCACACTCTTATAACAGTAACTTTTTATATGAAACTTCTGCTTTAAGTCCCTTCAGTGTTGTTACTCCAGAGGTGATGCATGTTAGTCCTCTGGTAGAGAAGCTCTTTAGGGCCTTAGTGAAATTAAGAAAATTCTGCAGATTCATTTTAGCTTTGGCATCCTGGTGAGGATATTTGTCTGATTTAAATTTCTTATCACACATTTAGTTTTTATGTTCCCATTAAGTTACAAGAAACTAACATAATAAAGAACAAAAAATACTAAATACTGAACACCGTTATAATGATCCCTAATTAGCCAAGTCTTTTTAAGATATAACATTTAAATTCTTGTTTTTTGGCTCAAAAGAAAATAAATGTACTACTCAATAGACTGGTATTCCTGTTTTTCGCCCTATGCTGCCTGGGAAAGGCTGCAGATGTTCAGTGACCTATGGATGGATGGATGGATGGATTTCCTGAATGTCCACGGACCTTTGGGTGTGAACTGAGTCTCAGATGCTGACTGATGCTGTGATGCTCTTCTTGAAGGAGCTGTGTTATGATGGGTGTTACATGAAAAAAAAAATCAGACTGATCTGAACTGATGAGGAAAGGCTTTCTGGAGATTCTGAGGAGTACGTCAGAGGAGTAGATGGCCAGCCTCCATCCGCTCAACCTCCTGACAGACATATTTTTACATTTTGTTATGTCGGCACTAGCTCTCCAGGACTCAGGAGTATTGATCAGCTTTTCATGTTTTCCCATTGCGTTTCCTCGTTTGTCAACTGCTCTTGCCCTGATTGCCCTCGTGTTCCACCTGTCACATGGTATTTAAGTCCATGTCTCTCCTCTTGTCTTTGCTGTGATTTTGTCATCGTCAGTCCCATTCTTGCTCCTTGGTTCCCTACTCTAGCCCGTCTGTGTCCTAATCCCTGTAATCTTGTTCTCGCACTGGCACTTTATTTAGCCAGTTAGATATGCTCTTTAAAATAAAGGCACCCGCACTTTCATGCAAAAAAATCTTTTTTTTTTTTTCTTCAGTCTAGAAAGAAGTAGAAGAGTTGAAACTGATTCACAATAAGGGAATAGTTAAATTCAAAAAAGCAACCACAATATTTCCCTCCCACATGATAATAATAACAACCCTTTTTATCCTAAAAGAATTATATGTTAAAATTATGTAAATTCTTGTTACTTAAGAAATACCTCTGCTACTTTAAGACCTCAATCCATTTTCATTTTCAGAAACTTCTTATCTAATTAGAATATTAGTAATCCAGAGCCTCGGGCAGGTGTTATTTGCATTTGTTTCAAAATCTCACCTTCTAATTTAGATAGAAGCACCTGAAGCAAAACTTACATGTAAAGAAAACAGAAACGACATGCAGTGACTTGTGCAGCAGAGCTTGGTGTTCTGTCTCAACACGTATCTGCTAAATAAATGAGTGTAAATGTCATGTACATTAATGTTCTAAATCAACATGCACGATCTCACCTTCTTATCTGAGACGTGGAAAGAAAAAATGCTATACATTTTTTTATATGAGGAGAAGAATATGTATGATGATGTCTGCGGGAAAAATGTGAGACAGCCTCACAAGAATTTCAAAATGGAGCAGAGATAGTTGGTTTAGCATCTTCTTTTTTAGGTGTGGACAAAAAGCCCTCTTGTTAAAACAGTTAAGAATTTGGGTCTGACAAACAGGGGCTGAGGTCCATTTTCAGTAACCAAGCCAAATCCCACAGATCTACAGCATACAAACAATGGGGGTAAGATTAACAAATCAATATGAACAGTCATGATGACCCCACACTCCTGTGTCTCTCAATGTACTGTACCTTCATATTTACATACAGCCTTTATTTTTCATGGTAAATATACTGTAAGCCAGGGGTGACCAACTGGTTGGACATGAAGAGTCGTAAACATCAAACACGAGCCAAGGGGTCAAGTGCGTGAAGGTGCTTAAAGCTATTAGAAAGAACAAATGGACAATAATACGTAGCGTTCAACGTTGATTCGGGTATTTCTAACTTTGAGCCAAGTAGCAATTAGTATTAATATAGAATTCAAATAAACAATAAATAAATTTACTTTTAACTCATCATTTATTTTGGAGTGACTTGATGATGGATCCCTTATAGAAACTGCCCTGTGCACAGTACAGAATTTGAGGGAGCAAGGTCCTGTAACTAAAAGGAATATGTTTTATTATTAAAGTCAACCACTAACAGCGATGTCGGCCCATAATCCTGAAGCCAAAAGACTCTGCATGATTTCTTCATTATCCAAGGATCAAAGACTGATTTTAAGGTGAGCATGGTGTGTCAGAGGCCACTGCAGGCAAACCAGAAAAGACCCAAGTCAGTTCAGTTTTGATGGGAAGGATTCCTGACACATTCCAGAGGAGGAACCAAGCAGCTTGAAAGACAACACAATTTGTGACTTTCACTCACATGAATTTATATATTAAATTATTGGGGTATTAGGGGGTGAGATATAAAAATTACCTTAATTTTAGTAGAAAGACTTATATGGTCAGGACGATCAACTTTGGTCCCATTTTTGGCCTTTGATTTGGTTGTGTTTCTTGTATCTGGATCTCCAGTGTTTTTCGACCAATTTCGTTTTCTGGATCTTCGATTCTTGTGTTTTGCTTTGCCTAATAAACCCATCACACTCTTTTATGTGCATTTGTCCTGTCTAGTTTTATTACATATGCTAGATTTTTTTCTCACAATAATTTTCTTGTAGTCATTTTTTAAACCGGCACCAGTGATTTAAAAATTCGTAAAAGGAAGCTTTCTTGCATTGAACAGAAAAATTCCAAGCACAAATTGCAAGGGTCTTCTTACGTAAAAAAAGGCAATAGATTTTCTACGCCACATTCTGAAAAATTGTACTGTACTGTATAATCATCCATCCACCTTCCAATTGCTTATCTAGTGTGGGCTTGTAGGAGGGCCCGGGAATCTGTTCGGGTGTGAAAAGCACTGCAGACAGGACGCCAGTGCAAAGATAGTGAACTATGGAGCCAAGTTTTACTTCCAAATTGCTGGTGGGCCGGGTGGCTCAGACCCCACATTACTCCAGGGTTGTGGGTTTGATTCCTACCTTCTGTCTGGCCCAAGTTGTATAGGTAAATGAATTTGTCCAGCCTGGTGCCGGCCAGAGAAGGATGGACTTCCCCCTTGAGTCTAGTTCCTCCCGAGGTTTCTTCCTTCTGAGGGAGTTTTTCCTTCCCACTGTCGCCATTGGCTTACTCTCTGGAGACCGTGGGCCCGGGACTATGTAAAGGGCTTTGTGACAGTGCTTCTTGTTAAAGGTGCTGTGTAAATAAATCTGAATTGTATTTTGCCTTTTAAATGCATGCAGTTGTTACAGAGTGATGTCTATGAATTGATTGCACCATGTGCTCGTGTGTGCATGTGTGCTGTCCTTGTGTTTCGTGGCATAGGTTCCATTCTCATTCGCTGATCCTGTATCAGATGCTGCTCGTCAGCAGGACGAGGGAGAGTTCAAAGTCAAATCCTACTGTGGCTATACTGAAATAAAAAGGCTGTTTCAAGTGGGTGTTAAGATAAGCTGAGTGTTTAAATCCCATTGCTCTGCATCTCAATAGGCACTTCTTTCCTTCTAGCATTTCATAATGAGTTTTTGCTCTTGACAAGTCCAAGTAAGTGAAACACATCTCCAACATCCATCTTACATCTGCCATGTCTTCATGAACAACTTTGATGGTCAGCACAGTTCACTGACAGGACTGCTAGGAAAACGCTTGTTTTGTCCGAAACGTGAATTTTTTCTCGTCGATGTAGAAATTGGAAGCACTGGCCCTACAGACCTATGGGGAGTCGCTTTTCATAAATTGCCTTGTCTGAGATGTTGATCAAATGTGTTGCACAATTCAAATCCAAGAGAGCCTAATCTGTATCAGGAGTGACAGAAAGGAATATTAACTTTTTTTTTGACAAAAAAGTGCCCTGGCAAGTAATAGTAATGACGCAGGAGGAGTATAATATACAGAAATGTGTTTATTAATCGGCAGTATGTTAGGAATTTCATCCATCATGGTGTGTCGGAGAGTCGTATAGAAATGCAGGTTTGCTGTTGTTAGAAAAAGAAAGCATTTTGCCCAGAAAAATCATATATTTACTTCTTTATGGATAACAGAAACAAAACTCCTGGCATCATACACAAGGGATAAAGCACATGGGTTGAATTCTTTCTACCGCATCATGTTTCTCCACTACTTATTAAATCAAAGACAGATTTTAAAGGAGAAAAATATCAAAATGCATTATTAAAGAGCAAGACAAGAGAGGGGATGAGGTGGATTTCGATCATAAGCAGGGCATGAGTTAATAGAATGTTCATGCTCGTGTAATCCAACCTGTCCTATTATTGTGTCTACATTTGTTGGAATTCAGGACAAGGACCAAACAATAAAGGCAATCTAGAAATCTGACCCATGGCTGATAGTAATTACTTGCTGTCTGAACAATTAATAATTTAATGTAATTTCAGCCACGCGAGTTTCCAAAAAGCTTGAGCAGCTTTGTGACTGCAGTAATATCTATTGTAAAATAAAAGAGAAGATGAGTAAAAAAAAACAAGAGGGAATGATAAGACTTCTTAACAGCGTCCCTGGCTGATAAGTGTGTAATCTATACTGGTGAGTTTCTCATGTCCAGTCGATCCACTGGCTGGGAAATGGTACAATAACCGTCTGTAAAGTATAGCTCGTGTACTGTGTCTAGAGGACCGAAAGCCAGTTCATGATGATAATAACAGAAATACAATGAGTCGCGAGCCACCAACACTTGACATCTGTTTCAGAATATATTATTATAAATCAGAAGTAGATCTGGTAACTAATTAGTCTGATTGTGGTATGAGAGAAGGAATTCATTTCTCATCAACACTTTTCATGTTATGGATGGCCTTAATATTTCTTTGGGTATTTTATTATTATTATTATTTTTTTTTTTTCAAAACTACTAATAGGAGAATTTAAACATATGTCTGTTTCCATGTGTTGTTTTTGTTTTTTAAATCTAGCCAAGTATGAATGTATCGGGTTCTTGCGTCTAATCTGCAACGAACGGAAAATGTCAGTTTATTAGCCAAAGTTTGTTAT
Source organism: Gymnarchus niloticus (assembly GCA_009936485.2). Lineage (NCBI taxonomy): Eukaryota > Metazoa > Chordata > Actinopteri > Osteoglossiformes > Gymnarchidae > Gymnarchus > Gymnarchus niloticus. The sequence continues at coordinate 17,909,194 of JAACJT020000030.1, read as the reverse complement.
TGTCTGCGACAAAAGTACTTCATCACCATAACAGCTGTAATTAACTATTCTTGCTCAAGGGTAGCGTTACTGTTTGTTTTGGTCAATGATTGGTGCAAATTCCTACTGAAGAGGTTTGTGTAATTTAATTCAAAACACAACGTCATCACAAAAATATGTTGAAATGCTTTTGAAAACTGCACAAGGGTTTTAAGAATAATAATTTTAAATTATCAGTGCAAATCCCCCCAAAATGATCAAAATAATAATTTGATCTTTTATGCATTTAAAGTGAATACTCAAGTGAATGATGATAGTAAAATTTTCAATGTAAGTTTTAGTATTGTGTATTCTCCTTAACCAAAAAGTAGTATTATATTCGAATTTTCATATTGATATTTAATCAACAACTGCATGTGTGTAATGTATTTTTGCTTTCACCTGTTTTGGTCATAATTTGGTAATATCATTATTAATCGATCCCATTATGCCATGAATGATGCTACTGGCATCTAAACTCAAGTTCTCAAGTTTAACACTAGCAGTATATAGTTATATATAAAAAATAACCTCCCACTTTCATGATAAAAAGATTGCATTTGATTCCGATCAAAGGTGAAAAAAATCAAGAATAAAGTGATCAGGGTAATGAACTTTCAGTCCCCTTTGAGGTTCCATTTCAGACTAAATATAAATTTAATACTGAAAACAGACCTCCGGATGTGATTACAACTGATTGCTGGGCTGGATTTAGTCATCAGTGGTGTCAGAGCTGCAACATATGGCCAGCTGAAAATTCCTTGGCTGTTTTCATTAGGACAAAATAGCAGTGGAGATTAAAGGCTGCCTCTGGTACTTGAGCCCAGGTACCGTGTCAGACTGAGAGTGAATGAATAATAGATAGCAACACATTTTATAATGCATTACACTTTCATGGCCCCAAAGTCAACAAGGCAAATTGTCTTAGGTAACGTTCTCATAGCTCGACATTTCTGAAATAGGGCATTTCTCACCAGAAAGGTGCTTGTAATTAAAGACACCACGCTTTACTTAATTACTAACAAGAGGAACAAGCTTATAATGATCACAACTGTACAAAAAGTGGAGAGACACTTCTTCCCGAAATGATAATAAAATATGGTTTATTGGCTTGGTCATGTACAGCTGTAATGTTTTTAAACAGCTGAATTTTAATATAATGCATGCCAATTACTAACCTGTTAATGCAGTTAACTGGAACAGCATTTTCTTACGCTCATGTCACCTGGGACTTCATTAAATCTGTCTGAGGTTCAATTTACAGAGCAACAAGTTATTTTGTGGGGTTTAGACTTCATGCTCCAACAAAGGAACAACAGACTTTGAGGTCCCATCTGCTCTATCTCATGTTTATGTTTGTAATCAGTTTGCTTGGATTTTGGCTATCAGTACCTTCTCCTGGTCTTGACTCTTTCCAGCTCCCCCAATCACCCATAACGACATCCTCAGGTGCTGTCAGGAGTACCGTGTCTTGGTCGTTACGTCTTCCCCTCAGTTTAAGGCCCCTGGATTCAGGGGCCATCGGACAGAAAGCCTGCTGATAGGGGTGGGGCAGTCTCATTAAAGGTGTCCTGTCTTGTCTGTTTTTATGAAAATTAAACCAGTTTCCATGTAGACACAGAGCCCGCTTTTTTACATCTTTACTGACACCCAATGTTGTTTATTTAAAATACACTCTGTAATTTGCTACAAGAGTAGTATGACTTCAATTGTATATAACAACTAAAACCACTTGATAATCAAAATAAAGGAGGCTTAAAACTTGTTGATAATTTTTTCTGAACATCCTCACGTATTAAAATAAAGATACCAAAAGCATATTTAATTATGTTTAAAATGAAGATATGAAAATTATAATAAAACGTATACTTACATTACTGCCAAACAAAGTGGTCAGATTAATTGTATTCATTATCTTTCATACATCTTTCAACACTGGAAATTATTTGAGGAACTAAATTTTTTATAATTTAATGTTACACTTGTCCCTGTATTGTTGTTTTTTATTTATGCATTTAGTTTTCATTTCTATAAAAGTCAAATGATATGGATATGATTTGCATACATTTTAATATTTAAAAAGTTGTCTTGTTTGGAAGCCCCACGTTTGATACAAAATGCACTATAAAAATAAAGGATTTTAATTCATGCTTATGTTATTTTTTTTTTTACAAAAGATTAACACGAGTCATACACAAGTGAGAACTGACATCTCCAGAGAAATAGAAGTGAATCTGTTTTCAAGGCATCTCTCAGAGGATGTAATCAACCAGAATAATCTTTACAATAGCAACTTTTTACTTATCAAATTAAATGCATGTCTAAATATGTTAGTTTTTAACATCCAAGCAATATTTTAAATCTCATATATTCTGGAAAAAAAGTATTCACATAGTACAAAGGCTAAAATATTCCTTGAAAATGTCTGTGGTGGTACTCATTTGGTGTATTACAAAACGGAATATTTTTGAATAAAATGCAATACATTGATGCTTTTTATAGCAGAGTAAGGAAAAAATAATTATGTGGTCACTAAGTCTGTAACTCTGATGAAACTGATTTGGAAAGTAATAGTGATCCAAAGATTGTAAAACTTTAAAAACGCCCAGATTGTACTAACACAAAATCTCAGTCACAATCTGTCAAAAAGAAAAAAATGTGCAAATTATTTTGTTCTTATAAATAACATTTTTTATGGATTTAAATAAACATTCACACCGAGTCTTGAAATTTTTCTAAAAAATAAATGGAGATAAATGTCACTGTAACCAGATATCTGACCTCTCCGTGACCTCTTTCTCTGTTGTGCGGAAGTTGACTTTTAGTGGGATAGCTGCCTTCACTTTTAAGCCTTGATTTTTCTGCCTTTTCAGCCTTGTGCAGAATATGTACGCAGTCAGCGAGAACACAGCCAGCAACAGCCCCAAGCATACTGATGAGAGCACGACCAAGGCTGCCTGGCAGGGTAAGTCCCGTTTCCCTGAATGTTTAATTAATCTGCCAAGAAAATGTTCTTCCATTTCAACCTCTTCTTCTCTCGCGAGTAGGCTCCATACGTAGGTCTCATTGCTGACTGTTTCGTTGACAAAAAAGTTGACTATCACAGTGGAGTGAAGGGGCTCCGGCTGACCGTGGTCACTGACTTTGACGAGCAGACGGCAGAGGCCTCGGTTGCTCAATGTTTTCCTCAAGGTGATGTTTCCCGTGTTGGGGTCAATGTCAAATGTCCCCGGTTCGCCACCCCTTCTCTGAATGATACTGTACACTATCACCGCGTTCATGCCAGTGTCTTTGTCCACAGCATACACTTCTGTTATGGAAGTTCCCGGAAGGGTGCTAGGCAGTACCAGCATATATGACTGGTTGGACTGGGGAAACAAGACCAAGGGCGGATTGTCGTTCACATCAAGGAGCAAAACGGTCACCATGACCACACAGGAGAGTGATGGCTCACCCCCATCAGCTGCTTCAACTAACAGGAAGTAGGTTCCTTGCTGCTCTCTGTCCAGGGGTGTTTTGGCCCTCAGGACACCTTTCCCGGTGTCTATGACAAACATCTCACTTCCGTTAACGATCGACAACACCACCCAGCTGTTTCTTCCCGAGTCAGCATCGGTGACAGAAAGCACACCTATTTCTCCGTAGCCTGGAAAATTCTCCGGGACGAAAAAGGTCAAGTCTCTATTGATGAATTGAGGGCTGTTGTCGTTTCGGTCCAGCACGGTCACAACTACGGTGGCGATGCTTTCTTTGTGCGGGGACCCGTGATCGACTGCCCTCACTGTGAACCTGTACTCCTCCTTCTTTTCACGGTCTAGTGAAGTACATACGACAAGGACTCCAGTGGAATTGTCAAGCAAAAAGATAGGTGGCGCGTCGGGCCCTAGGAGATATGAAACTTCTCCTCCGTCTTCACTATCTTCGTCTGTGGCATGCAGTTTGGTCAGGAAGGTGTCTGGAGCATTGTTTTCCTCGATAAACAACTCCATTAGAGATTGTCCGAAAACGGGTGCATTGTCATTCTCATCTACCACTTGCAGTTTAAAAAACGTTTTTATGACGAGCCCATCGTGATTTAAGGCTACTACAGTAAGGTCATACTCGCGTTTCTGCTCGTAGTCCAGAGAGTCTGTTGTCTCCAGTAGGTACTCATTTCTAAACATCTTGTAAGGGGACATGCGAAACGGGCCATCAGCTTCCAAGTGGCACTCTACCCTTTCACTTTCATCGATATTTTTTAATGTGAAAAATGCAATTGGTGTTAATGGAGGCTCAGACTCCTTCAGCGACATGATGCCGTTTTTCTCTGTGGCAATATATCGAGGAACAATGGACGGCGGGCCCAGGACTCTGGTGATGTGGAAAACCACAGTCGCAATGGCAGGTATGCAGCCTGGTCCATTAGCGAGGACCGTCAGTCTGTAGAACTTAGCTGTCCTTGCATCTATTTTTCCTTGGAACTTAATGACTCCACTGGATTTGTCCAAGTGAAACAGATTCCTCACCTCCCTGGACACTCGTTCACTGTAGCCATAAGTTATCTGGGCGTTGGCTCCTTGATCAGGATCAAAGGCATGAAGGCGTGTTAAATGTGCTCCTTTGGTGACATTCCCATGTATGGTGACATTGATGTGAGATTCTGTGAATTGCGGACAGTGGTCGTTCACGTCCGTGATGGAGATTTTCAGGGTGGCCGTTCCCAGAAGCGGGGGGTTCCCGCCATCTTCTGCGATGATCTCCGTGACGTATTCGCTCTTGGTTTCTCTGTCGAGAGCGCCGGTCACGATCAGGAACGGCGTCAGCTCTCTGCTCTCGCTCTCCTCCACGTCTAAAGTGAAGACACCATAATCATTGACCAGCCAGTACGTCTGTACTCCATGTACCCCCCCATCGGGGTCGATGGCAGATTGTTCCACGGCAAACCTAGAGTTCACCCGCGCGTTCTCAGGGACGAACAGCTGCAGCTCCTCCGAGGGGAAGCGGGGTCTGTTATCGTTGACATCCTCCACGATGATTTTTACTTTCACGAGTTGGAAATATTGCTGGGGCAGAATGAATACATCCAAGGACAGGAAGCACCCCTGGCCGACAGCGTTGTCCACACAGAGTGTCTCCCTATCGATCTCATCAGCAGATGTGAACAACTCCCCAGTTGTGTTATTTAGGTTCACATATTGTTCACTGACCTTCTTTAAAGCCAGACTGAATACAAAAGGGCGACCTGCTGAGAAATCTAACTTCAAGTCAGTACCAATAGCCCCAATCAGGGTTCCCTCAGGTAATCCTTCCTTTATTTTGTAGATAATTTCTTTTGCTTGGCTGAAATTTGACAAGCAGGAAAAAGGCATAATGACATTCAGGAGAATGTACAGTCCCTGAAAGGAACAAAAATAATAATGTCACATTTAAAATGTCAAGACATTTACGTCTGTTGTTTTGTAAAAATTAGTTCTATAAAACTTGCAAAAAGTAAGAAAAACTTGCAAATAAATTTCCCCTGAACTGCATTAAACCAGTACCACTCTCTAGTAAGCACCTTTAAAAATTGTTCTGTATATCCTTTGAAAATTGCAAATAGACAAAAAGTGCTCGCAATAGCAGTGCCAGTTCATTTCAAAGTCACCTTCAGAAAGCAAATTTGGAAAAAAAAAAAAGTGGAAATAAACTTGCACATTAATCCCGTCCTGCACACCCTCCTCAAAGCATCACTCACCAATAGTTTTTCTTCTAAGCTGGGACGATCTTGACTGGACATTTTTGGCCTAAAACCTGGATTAAAAGTTAAATGCACAGCTCTGAATTCATTCTACTGTTGATTCAGGCAATATCTCTGATTGCTTTGCCTGGCAAACTGGCAAAGTCATTCACAGCTCAGACAACTGTGGTCACACCCACCATGCAAATGACTTAATAGCCAGAACCAATCAGATTGATGGATTGAAAATCTGCTTATACTTTTCCATTGATGTGCAAGGATCTATTACTTATGGATGTAAAAAGCAAATACATTTAAAATGTTGTATTATACATTAAATTCACACCCCCTCTGTATTTCCACAGTTTTTAAATAATTTAAATTTTATTTTGGTTTAGATTTTAATTCGCTTATAATGCACACATTCATGCATGCATACCTAGAAACAAACACACACACACACACACACACACACACACACACACACTACACATCTCTCTTTGACCTGTCGGAGGTTGCTGTTTTATTGTTTAAGAACATATGCATCGAGATGAAATATAAAAATATATGGAAAAACACATTTTAGGGGAATGGTACTGAGCAGTTTTATGGTTATATCATAATCATATGTTGATTGAGTTTAGCTTAAGCAGCAATGTCATTTGGACACAGATGCATGAATCTTTAAATACAGCTATGAAGTTTTATGAGAGCACAGTACATTCACATTAAAAGCATATGTTTATGCCTGAAGACATACAGTATATGAATCTGTAACTTATTATAAATAAAAAGATCTTCAAAGATAATTACAATTACCATTTATTTTCACCGGCATTAACAGATAAGTGAAAACATTAAATCAGGTTAATTGTAGATGATGTGGTCAGTAAGCATTCAGTCATTCTTAACATTTCACTATCAAACTGGAAAGAACATGAATCAGATTTAAAGTCAGATCATTACACCACCATCTGGAGTCTTGTGGAGATTATTTTCTGTCCTGTGGCTAGTACTCTGTGTCCATGTGCAGAACTTGGCTATATTTTTAGGAAAAAACACCTGGAAATTTAGACGGTCTTTCCATTTTAAAATAGAACAAACACTGACGATTCTTACAAAACTCCAGACATCCATTCAAACACGGAGTCACCGAATTTTATATGATAACTGCCAGCCAATGACTGTTTCTGGTAGCTATAATGTGTGAAAGTATGATGCTTTGTCAGACGTGTAACGTTCTTTGGCTGCACTTTTGACAGCAGAGACAACTTAATGGGGCCGCAGTCGCCGTTCTCAGCCAGGATAATGAAAAGGGATTTCACATAAACACACAACAAATGACAGATTTAGTGTGAAGATATCATTCTTCATTATATGACAAAAGCAGCTCTTGAAGATGTGATATGGAAGGAATAAATGCACTCTCTGTCAGGCAATAGACTGAAAAAATATTAGGGGCTAATTGTCTATATGAACAGACAGAATGCTCTTTAAAATAATGGGCAAACTAGAAATAGGTGGAAATCCCAAGAGTTAATTTACACCAAGTATGTTTTGGTTAGTATACTTTATGCTATTCATTTGTAGCACTCATTTTTTTTTTTTTTTTTTCCATATAACAAAAATGAAAGCTAAAAACAGTGAAAGACATTTTGTTCCACTTTTACGGAATCTTTTGAGCACACAGTGACCTCTTCTGGTCATCACGAGGATAGCTTTTTATCTGCTTTAATGATTAGTATACAAGTATGACCCAATGTAAATAATTTTGTTCTGTAATATTTAACTGTAGACAAAATTGCAGATTAAGAAATACATTTTTAAGCCAGAGAAGAATATAACTGAATCATCTAAATTTTTTACGAGTGTCAATATAATTTGTATTTTGTTCTCTTTAACTTTATTTAGGCATTCACATATCGCCAGAGATTATCCACATCATTTAAATATCTCTTCTCTTGGTATGGGTAAAAAGAAAAGAAAAAAGAATAAAGCTTAAATATAGCTCATTTAAACCAAAGCAACCAGGTCAAATGGAAATGACATTCTCATTTTCACTGTTGTAAACAATTGTAAATAAAAACAAATAAATATGAATAGGAGTGAAAATGTGTTTACACCCTTGCCTGAGCTGCACAATTAAAGAAACACAGTAGAGAAAATTTGGAGCAATTGTGAAACCACAAAATCACACATAAATCCCACAACAAATTGCATATAGAATGCAACTTCAAATTAAATCGAGCAACAGAATACCAAATTCAGGAATGTGTTAATTATCTGCCAATATTTACTGTCATCAACCAAGGATCTGCAGGAATGGTCTAAAACTGACACGACTAAGATTTAGTATGAAGGCAGAATGAATAAGTTTTATTGGGAAAGAAAGCCCCTCTTCATCATAAGCAGATTACTACCCCTCTTCTGTCTGACAGGCAGTTACAAAGCAGAGATCATTACGAACCTGCAGGCATCTCACTTCCGAAGCTGTTCTTGCTGGATAGTTAGTAAATCACCTCGTCCCCTAGAGTGCACTGTATAACAGGTCTGATGCGGAAATAAAGATGAACTCATAGCAGTTCAAGGTGCTATCATGTCGATAATGAGGCAGCCTAATCCCCTGGTTTATGCCAAGGAAAATCAATGTCAGCATTTTTTCAGGCACTTCAGTTAAAAAAAAAAAAATGTGTTCAGAACTACAATCACTGACTAATAGTGTACAGTTTCACAGCATAGCTAATATTACAAATCACACATGCAAACAATCAGAATATTTATTGTGTTGTCAGACCATAGCCACAAACAAGGACTGCCAGTCACTCAGCATCTGGTTTGGTAACTTCATCATACAGATCTACTGAAATACGGACAGTGCAATTACAGCATGACATTCATTCACAAGCCATTAAAGCGTGTATATCATTTTGTATTTAATAAATTATAGAGTGCTGTGGCTTGTAAATTGCATATTGTGGGAATTTTCTTTGAATAGCAAATTGGATATTGTAGGCCACCTGGGACACAGACCAGGATAGATGGTTAGAAGATGGACGGATGGATGGATGGATGGATGGATGAATTGTGTGCACTTTTTTGGAATATACTGTCTTTCAAAATTTTTTGCCAGAAAGTAAACGTCAAAATGTGCTCTCAGTATATAAAAAATATAATCAGTACGCTAAAGTGCATTCCCCATATTGGAAATGACTGTCATAAAAACCTCCTCCTCTGGAAACGTAAAGTGAATGTGCATCATATTAATAGGAGGTACAGATCTGACTGAGTATCAGCCTAATTTAGCGCCACAGGGCAGACAACAAATGCTCATCTCCAGTGAGCTGCTCTTTACTCTGCACCGTCTGCTCCCCTGAGGTGTAAGGAAGGTGGTTAAGAGAGACTGCGGCCACAAGTTCCTCTGGCTCATTGGCAGCGAATGAGAAGCAGTGATGTAAGATTATCAGCCTGGAGATGCCTGCAGCATGACGGCCGGAAGGAAGAAGTTGGAGAGGTCCTAATCACTCACCGCCTGCCAGACGGGCGACCTTGGGAACCCCCATGTATCATTTTGACAGGCCGGGATGTTGCCAGCGGCAAATGATGTGCCCGTGGTACTGAGCTCTGACATGCCGTGGGGCATTCAAGGACAGCCCTCGGGTTGGCCTGCGTCGGTCCAGGCCACCTGCCGTACCACCGTGAATGACTGGAGCTCCGGCAGCTGGGCCACGCCGAGTCCGCGGTCCTGAAAGTCAGTGGGGGAGTGGCATTTCAATTGTCCGGAACAGATGGACAGGTCTGCTTGAAGCTCAGGCCTCGCGTCCCACATGTATTCTCTTTGGCCCGTGGATCTCAAGGTTATTTCTAAGTGCATACATGCTGAGAATTACTAGTAGGGCAAAGGACCTCATCTTTCAAACCAGTCACTAGGCCTTATGAATGGCACACAATTTTCATGTTGTTACAGCTCATTAGGACAATGTGATGTATCGCAGACAGGTTTCCTAGGTACTATTGAATTAATGTTTGATGGAGTTATTTGATCTTGCTGCCACCGTTCTAACCGCAGGAATATATGGGCATAATGTGAGTAGCTCAATCAAACACAAATAAAATCAATAGATAGGGAAGCAATTTAAAATCTCATGCAGCACTGAATAAGTAGTAAATGAACCAGGGCTGTTTCTCCAATGGCTGACATTTCCATTTGGTGTAATGTGATTGTTAATAATGGAGAGATAGAATTATATTCCGGATCTGGGAATAGAACAAAAAAAAAAAAAAACGGGTTATCATTTTCAGGCTGCGTGCAATGGCAGAGCCACGGTAGTCTGATGGGCTATCTCTTATATGGAGATGGGAAATTTTGTGGTTAAATATATATTTTCCCATAGCCATCGGTGACACGTTGCGTTCGTTCTTAGCATCCATGTGCACATAATGCCAATGCATCACAGATTCCGTTCCTGCAGTCACCCATCTCACCGTTTTCCGTAGGTTTTGTACTCTGGCAGTTGCTGGAGCCCTCCACTGCAACAACGATCGTCCACCTTTATGCTAAAATCACGTCAGGAAGTGTAACCCTATAGTGCCTTGGCATGATCCACTGTTTTTGTTAGTGGCGTTTCTCATAAAGGAATCGAGACATGTCCGGTTTCCCGAACTGTGAGCGTGTCTTCCATCCTCACAAATAATTCCTCTGCAAGTTACCCGGAGAAGAAGACGTACTGGAATACTGACAGATTTGCTTTTGTAATTTTCTTATTTTAGATAAATGGCGTCAATCATTCCTCTAAAATGTCATGCCCTTAGACAGCAGACCCCCAAAATGATGCAACTGTGTTTCAGCTGGCGACTGTTACAGACGGTTTAACATAAAATATTCCCTTAATTGTCATTAATACAGTCTGGATTGTAAGAATTATTACTTTTAATGAATAATTTAAACGACATCATGAGGATTTAATCAACTCTTCCAACGCTTAGTGTACTTTCCACTAGCAAACACTGCCACCTGCTGGTGGAATTATTTTGCACAGGTCTGTTTTATAATCAGAAATGAGCTACTTTATCATGATCTTACTTCGCTAATGGTTCTACCCATTCAAAAGCCTTATTGTAGTGATTCGGTCACCTTGCAAAGGAATACAACAGCAGAGTCAACTCAAGGACTTGAGCAGACAACATTCTGGTGGCAAGTTACAGTTATTGTTGCAGTTGAAAAACTGGCAGACTTCTATTGACCCAGTCAACGGACATGTGATGCCACTATTGAATCTGACTCCAGAGCTGTTTTAATCTCCTCACTAGTGACACAAAGCCTTTTCAAACAGATATTTTAAAAACTCAGAGCACAAACATTTGTGCTGGATATGGACTGACTTTTTAAAACCTTTTATAGGCAACTGGTGCTAAACATGTGTCTTAGAGTTAGAAATGTCAACTGCATTCTACATGTTACAAGTTTTTATTTGCTTTGGTATATTGATTGTTCCTTTTCAAAGCATGGTGCCTAGTAAGAGCAAGGAGGATATTCTGTCAAAGAGCAATTTTGCCTGGTGTGTTAGACATCAGTCATTGTCACCCAAGGCAAGTGGTCACAACTGAAAAAAGACTCGATGAAAGCACTGACCAAATTTGGAATAGAACTCAAAAGCCTGTGGACTGGAAGGGATCAGGTTGTACAGTATGCTTGTACCCAAGAAAGGAGACCTTAGTGAATGCACAAACTGTTGCACTGTTTTCCTCATATCACAAGCGTTTAAGATTACGCTACAGATAATTCAATGAAGTTTGAAGAAGAATTGTCTGATGAGCATACTGGATTCAGGAAAGTCTGAGGAATTACAAACATTAATGCAGACACAAGATCTGAAGACACTTGCAGGGGAAATTAAAGCGCTAAGCTAAAACATAGGACCGTGGCTACATGTGTAGACAACGGCTTGACATCAAAGTTGATGGTTGTTAGTGAACAAATATGGGGTATAGACAACCTGTGCCTACTTGGAACAATAAACCAATAACAAAAGATCCAGCAATAAAGAAATATGTTTCAGACTGGCCCATGGCAGAAATATATTAGAGGAGCTAAAAAAATTGACATATTTCTGAGAACAAAGATTGGAATGTTATGGAAAATGGTATTTCCTCTGGCTCGATATGGATATGACAATGAAGAAGAAGAACAGGGAGAGTATTGATGACTTTGGTCCTGGAAAAGACTTTTAAAAATACCATGAAGCTATCTACATGGTTTCCAGAAGTTGACAATGGCTTGATGGCACCTAACAACAACAACAACAACTTTATTAAGAAGAGGAATAATCCATGTGTAGCTGAATAGCTCATTAAAGAATACAGTACTGTTTCACTATGTACGAACAAATTAAATTCAGGAAGAACATTTACATTCACTTTTTGATCAATGTGTGCACACTCATTAGACTTTTGGATTATTTATTTTTCTTTCCTGCTCCATGTTACTATTAATAGTGGTCTTATATGCATGTTAGTAGGTACACGTCCGTCCGTCCGTCCGTCCGTCCGTCCGTCCATCCATCCATCCATCCATCTTTCCTCTTAATCCTGGTCTCCGTCATGGGAGTAGGTAGAAATATTTGTTACTATATGACTGTAAAGGAGTAATTGAATGGTCATTCATAATCATGCATGTGTATAAATACCAAAGAGCTTACAGTTAAACCTGCTGACTCTCTCACGAGCTCTAGCACAGTCACTTACTACCTAATTTTCCCTCACCAAGATTCATCAGGTCTAAGATTGGATTTCTCTACTGTTTTGCCTTCAGTAAAGGGGGCAGGGGTCAGAGCCCTGGAGTGGAACCGGGAGGTGTGGGAAATGACAAGGCAGGTAATGCCGTAATAAATCGATTGTGCTCGTTTTAGCATCTTCCTTAACAAGCTCTGCAGGTTTACTAATGTTCTTGTGATGCTGACAGTCTGTGGAGGTAATTTCCTGGAGACTCCGGCCAATCACTGCATATGTTTTTCCAATTTTTTTTTTTTGCTTTGTTGCTGCAAGAACAGGAAATAGACAGAACGATGAACTACACTGCCTAATTAGTGTGCTCATTATGCATATATTCATCACAAATACAATACATCAGACAGTTGGTACGTTCAATGTGGGATCACCAATGTTCAGCCGAACGGAAACAAGTCCTGTGACATATAGCAGGGTGCCATCTCTTCTTTCTCTCGTATTCTCCCAGCGAGCTTTATGTTCTTTCTCGTGATAGAGGAACATGACGGAGCTGTGAATCAGACTGCAAAAAGGCACTACACATATGTACAGCGCTGCAAACGCATAGGATTACCAGGCGCAATCTGTGGTCACTTACTAGAGGGTGTGTGAGTGCATAAGGAAAACTTATTAGTTATAACCTACAACACATTTCATTCCTTCCTTGTCAAAGAGAATTGAAGAGAAATGTCTTCCTTTTGACAATCATTGATCTAAAATAATTAAAAATGATCTAGGAAACACATGAAATACTAAGTTGCCAGATGTCAAGGGCACTCAGAAATTAGTCAAGTATGTAATTCATAATTTGTGTATATTCCTGGTTCATTGTTCAGATATGCTGTTTTTTTTTCACCCTTTGCTCCTGTTTTACATTCACATACTGTGACTTTTCAAGCTGCGCTGTTAAAAATCTTCTCACCTATACACGGCAGTTTTTTTTTTTTGTTTGCCAGCTGTTCCTGGATGCCCTTTGTGCACAGTGCAGAGTATTCAGCTTTAATCATGCAGATCTCGTTATAAATGTTCATTAGGTACCTTACGAGGCGAGTGCATCGGAACTGCATTTTCATGCTAATCACCTAAAAAAAAAATGAACGTTTTCTCGAAACGCTGCCACGCATTATACACAGCAGAAACGGAAAATCAGCAATTCGAGAGCTTATGAAACACGTAATACATATAAGACTTGACTCAGAGCAATGTTGCCAAGACATATCTCCTAAAATGCAGAATTAAGGATCACTGGAGGTACTGGAGTGATGTCCTGTCCAAGCCGTCCCCTGCCTTGTTCTCTGAGCTCCACTAGAAACATGTGCTGCATAAACAGCTATGGATGGACAGGGAGGATGGGTGGATGGGTGGGTGGATGAAAAAATCCTTGTGAAGCCACAAGGTACATTAAACCATGTCATAACATGTCAGACGTTTTCGTCCCTTTTTTTTTAGTTAGGTTGGATTGCTGATGTTTGTCCTAGTTTGTATGTTCAAGCATAACTTTACTCTAACTATGTACCCAACGCCAAAGCTTGGAAAACATGTTGGCTACTATGAAAGGTGACTGAAGAAATTACAATGGTTCATAACTGATGCAGACCACGTCTGTTTTTTAACAAGCTAAAGATGAAGACGATGATGTAGGAACTCATTGCAAGTGATAGTTTTCTGAATGAGAAGAAACTTCAGCCTTCGTAAGGGAGAATGTCATTCAGGAAAACATGGAAATCGAACGATAAATATTCGATATAACTGAATTAGGCTAAAAAGCTGGCAGTTGTTTAGCATTTACAAACCAGCTTCTTTTTTTCTTAATTTTCTCCACTGTACTGTATCCATTTGCAAGTCACACAACACGAAAGGTACTGAAAGACTGAGGTTCCTTCATGCTCATGAATGCTCCACTGAGCACGCTCCATTTTCAAGTCAAAATGCGTAGGCAGCTGGTCTAATTGTATGAACTTTACAGAAACATGGGTGATGCTTCAGGTGGGGAGGCTGCTGCACAAAAAAAAAAAATGGATTTCTGAGTGCTGTTAGGGAGGAGAATGGAGTAATGATATGAAATTCTGCCACTCTGGACAGCCGAGGGCAGAACACAATCCTGATCCATCACTCTAATGGCACTGGCCTAACCTGAAAGGTTAAGACCTTGTAAGGATGGGACTAAAATCCCTGAAATAGTCTTTATAGCAATTGGATAACATGATTGACACTAACTGATCTGTTTTCCATATTTTGGTCTATGTATTTATTTTCTCCCCAGAATTAAGCAAAGGTTGTCACACCATATTATCATGATAAATATTCCAGCTGTATCTACTGTAAAACATTGACCTTTAAGTATTACAATTGTAAAATCATTTTTATGTAATTATATTTTGTTTAAAATCATCACTTCACTGTTAAATCATAGCTTTATTAAATATTAGATTGTGTTAGTCTGAAGACGTCCCAAGGGCATTAATTATATATTTCCTACAAATAACGTAACCCATCTTGAAACAAGTTTCAATTTTGATTACTGCTATTACTGTCAAATATCAACAGACCCCATTCATGCATTCATTCCATATCTGCATCTGTCACTTATAACACTCACTGGCAACAATCTGTCAGCACACAGTATAATAGTAGAATATTAGCAGGATGTGGAAAACATAAAAACATCCACAAAACTCAATGCAGCGGCAGGTTCGAACCCAGACTCTTTAGGCCTGCGATGTCCAGCACTTTATGTAAACACGCAGCCCAGTTTTTGTGAAATAGCACGTTACTGTGTAAGACACAATCCGGACTGGAGTCAACGGGAAGAGATTTATCACCGAAGAGTGAATGTGTACGTCATAGTTATGGTAATAATGACAATGAGGTTTACCGTATTTCAAAAACTATTCTCGAATGATTATTGCAAGATTAGCTGAATATATCAGGAGGTATGGAGCGTTCATTCAGAGAGCCCAAGAAATGAAAACATTGAGCTAAACCATTCATGATAGTTTCAAAACCAATATTATGCTTCTTGTCTGACCATAACCTTATTTGACAGCATTAGGGGCACAGTAAGAAAACACACAGCTGCCTAGTGTAAGTGTGGGTGTCGTAGCGTACGGCGTAGCAGAAATTTCAGCTTCTTCACCAGCAGGTTTAAATCTTGCTTGTTCCCCTGGTCCTTGCTTTATCAGTCTCCTTGTGTGTCGATGTTTTTGTAATAGCTAATCAGCACTGCATCTATGTAATTTCCCCATTTATTAAAAATAGTAAAAAAAAATTCCTTCCTTGGGAAATTAAAATGCGGATCAAAGGTTGGTTCTTTAATCCAGGAGAGTCTTGTAGGAAGTGTCACTTTGCAGTGGATAATTAGACGTGCACCTCTGGGGTAATGTTACTAATATCAGAAGGGATGGTAATAACAAGCAGGAAATTCATTTGTACTCATTTTCGTCTAGAGTCATGGTCCTGCCACTGATAATAAACCGAGAGAAAGGATAGAGAGAATATGTTTCTTTTTAATGACTGCAGAGAGGCCAGAAGAAATAAGTATACAGTGAACGTGGAAAGTTGCTGTTGAATCTCGGAAGAAGATCGCTTCTGAAAGATGTCTGCGTGTTGGGTTCTAATGAACTGGATCACATCAATCCACTCTGCCCCCTTTTCAGTAGGAGCTGGGAAGGACTGAAGTGCTATTTATAATTAATTACAAATGTGCAAACAGAATGTATCAACTTTTGTACTTCCTGCGCATTCTGAGTAGGCTAAAAATATTTCACAATTAAATCCATGATGAGTGCTGGTCTTCGGATGTATGTACACCGACCAACAGATCATTTAGAAATATTCAAAGGGAGGCTTTAAGAATGCAAGTGTTTGCGCATTGAGGAACTTGGCCCATCCTTGACTTCGTGTCACGTTGGCATCAAGGCAGCCAGCACTGCAGGAGCAAAGTAACAGAGAATGTCTTTGCATTCTGCAAAGCCTGGATTGCTATGCCGCTAATTTCCTTTTTTTGAAGAGTATAAGAATCTTCTACTGTTGCGACTTTTTGATTATGCGACACAAAGACATTAAGTCCACCACAGTAGAAATGCACAGGATGAGCCAAATTAAGCGGGGTCTGCTGCCTGTTAGAAGTGCGGTGTCAAACAGAGGAGACACGTGAATCCTCTTTAGGAGCCCGACGATGCTGCATGACGGAATTGGAGGGAGGTGACCTGGCGGTATTCGGTTTGCACCATGGCTGCATGAGTGTAAAGCTGTGGTGTGCCCTTTAAACACACGTAAGTGTGCAGGCGGAAGGTTGGGCACCCCCCCCCCCCAGAGTTGAAGCATCACAAAGAAAGGAGATTCTTTTAAAAGGCCATATTGCTAATTATGATCACGGTCCTCACTTTCTGAGCGGTCCTGTCAAATGGTATCTCAAATAAGTAAATAAAAATGGCTAAGGTCACCTGTCAGCGTGTGATTTCATTTCCTTTTTAATGTTTCCTTTAGGACACAGACCACCGAATTCGCGTTTTGAGATTACATCCGTGTAACAATTCGACTTGTTGTGTTTACTGTGTCGTTTCATTCAAGACGCAGTTTGTCACCCGCAGTGCGTGCAGAGCTGCAAAAAGGGTGAATTTTAAAAAACTGACCTTGTCTACATGGCACAGCGTGTGACAGTCATGACTGCCAAAGTTCTCTCACATGTATAAGAAAAGAAAACATCGTCTCACAGTGTGACGGAAATAAATTGCTTGAGCACGAGGGACTTTGTGCTAGGCTAATCGTGAAGCTTTAGCATGAAATATGGATGGCAGCAATTTTAGATGACAATTGAAATATGGATCTGAGGATATGAAAAATGAATATGAAAACGATTACTTGTATTTATTCTAATGTGAGTGTAATCTTTTTACTTTCTGGTAAACTGAAGGACACATTAGACCGTGTTCTCACAGAAGACGAAATGACCAATGGAATGGTGGTCTCGTATGAATGAATAAATTAAAATGCAATGTTCTCATAGCTGTTATGTGCCATGCATATAAAACAGAGTTTCGTATTTAAAATGCAGAGGAAGACACACTCTCTGTCTTTTGTATTCAGGCAACTTCCATCGATAGTGACCTACCATTTTCTCCTTACTCGCCGTCCTCCAGGAGCACTGGGAGATGAGGGGCACCCTGTTGATTTCACGAATGCTGACCGAAACCTCCTCTGAGATGTCTCCCTGGGTGGCTGTGACAACAGAGCAGACCTGGAGGGGGCGTCACTTGGGTATGAGTCATCCTCTTAAACTTTATCACCCGATTGTGACATTATGGCCTCCGTTCAAGAGTGCAGGGGGCAGGCGTGTAGAGGGACCTGGAGTTGGAAGGGTTAAAGAGTGTGGGCAGTGAGCTTTTTCTATTTTGTTCACCTGACCTCAAATTGACATACTGATTTAACCTGTTGGCCCATGCAGAGACAGACTTTCTATCTCAGAGGTCACCCGTTCAGCTCTGATGAAGTTTTTGAAAGTACGGTGCACACCCAGTCTCTTACGATTTTTACAGTATCCTTTGTTTACCCAAATTAAGCCTGTAATTACCGTCAAAGGATAAACGGCAGTTGAGGTGCCCGACTCCCCCCCTCCCAAGTATACAGCATACGTCCATAAATCTTATGATGCGTATATCATCCTGTAAAAAAAGCACTGCCATTTGGGTCATAAAAACCTTTAAATAACACTCTGACAATTTATAGGCCCACATCCAGCTGTCCCTTCTCCTATTAAAGCAATTACAAAGACTGTGGATGAACGTGTCCTTGGAGGCTTCCATGGTATGATTGTCATCATCGTTTACACTCTCAATATTTTCTCACTTTGCCAATTTGCTTGCAAGGTGAAAGAATCATGCTGGAGGTTGCCGCAGACCTTTTCTTCCCAGATGCTAAGACCACCTGTCCTATTCATTTTTGGGACAAACTTTTCTTTTTTTGTTCGGTTTAATTCCGGGCCACGAATAATTCTGTCCCAAAAGCAATAAGCTAAATTAATGGTAACATATCGTGCTTGCAAAGAGGTCACAGCAAAACAGCAGTTTGCAAAGAATATTTATATTAATGATAATCCTTGCAAAACAACGATCAGTTTCTTTATACTTTGGGGCGTTGGAGGGTGGCTAGGCTGGAGTTAGGATAAAGATTTCTATTTTGATAACCATGCAATACTGTTCATGAAAAAGAGTGAAACCTGAAATAATATTATTGGTTAAATTTGTTTTGCATTTACTCGCCAATGCGCACGTTTACCATAAATGCACCGGTAAGATATTCGAGGTGTCTTACCGGCAAACTTTTCTAACAGTAGATGGCACTCATGCGCTTCCCTAGGTCTGGAAGGATGGTTCAGCGTCTTGGCCATTATTGCCGCAGTTGCCATATTTTTTTATACATACAGCGGTAAATAGCATTTTGGAATTGCAACCCGGCACATTAAAGGAATGTGTTGGCAGAGTGATTTTACGTTTGTCATGGATGATTCAAGGAGGGGCTTGCCGTTTCGCTGATTGACACCCATCCACCTCCATTTCCCTCCTCATGTTTCCCACATCTCTTTGTTCTCATTTTGCTGAGACCACAAGAGCTGACAAAACTGATAAATGTGCACTTTAATCATTGCGGTTGAGGATGCAGAACTCTCAGAAGTCTCTTCCTCTGATATCTGTACCTCCTACCGTTTCCTGGTTTTCAAGGCTACTGGCCAAAAATCATATAACCTTTGATTATGAAATCCTTGCAGGGGCTTCTGAAGTTCAAGAGTCTATGCCACAAACATTATAATTTTTCCTGAAAATGCTGCATATTTAATATCGCTCAGCACCTTTCTCTCTAGTATCAACTCCAGTTTTTTTGGACTTTGTTGTGTCAAAGATGAATCGTATTAAAAGGTCTTAATTAGCATCAGTTAATTAAAAGTTGGAGGGGAAAAAAAAACCCTGAAAGTGAGGGAATGAAGTAAACGTCTCCAGACAGCAGAGAACTGTTCTTATGTCCGGCAGAACCTGGTCACATGCATTACTGCTGTGGTGTTGCCATGGCGTTAGCATTTCCGTTCCGGAAACCTCGGCTAATACATTTGTTTGTAGATTGCACGTTAAATCAATAACCATCGGACGGTGAGCGCTGCGCACATAATAGAAACTGACAGTCCTAGAATTAGATTTTAGTAATGATAAGTCAGAATTCCCAGGCCAAGCTAAAAGCTCTCGCTGGTCGGTTCTCCGATTCTCTTCTCCACATCAGTCCGGAATAACCACAGCAGCACGATGAAGGACCATCCTCGTTAAAACATGACATTAAGCACCATGCCAATAAGAGAAACGGGGTCTCTCAGAAATGCAGAGGGCAGTGTTTCTTAGGATTTTGCTTTTGTCCGGAATGTCCTTTGCCAGCAGCTGAGGTTGTATCCTTGATTTTTGAATACATTTTTAAAATCTTGAAAGCACTGCTTAGAGCCACACTTACAGGTTACGACATATTACAATGCGAATCAAAGAAAGTCCCCCCAAAAACACAAAGAAACAACTACAACTTTCACACCTGAAGTCAGACACGCTTGCCTTTAGCATTTCGCTCCAGGCCACAAAAGAGAAAAATAGATGTCTCCGTTTGTTCTTTCAGATCCCTAAGGGCTGGAAGATGAGGAAGTGTAAACACATTGGACTGCATCATATTGTAATGACAGAAGTGATTTAAGATGTCCTTCCTGTCTCTCTGCATTGACGATCGCCGTGGCACAGCCGAATAAAGCATGTGAATGATGGCCGAGCATCTTTTTATTTTATTTTATCTTTTCTCAGTGGTTTTAAAGTGCTCCCAGCACTGAATAACATTTCTATCGCCCACACTGTTTTCTTCTGGCAAGTGCGAGTTTTCCCCAGGGTACGTCCTGGCATTAACCGCTCGCTGGAAGGTCTGGGATTGTCACCGTTCTACAGAAAAAGAGGACACATTTACCACTATAATGAGTCCATTAAATGGAATGGGGACTTACGGCCTAAATGTCTCAGAGATTGGTTTCAGAATCACATAATTGCCACGACCAACTGTAGCAGGATGGATAAGACAATAAAGCGGGCGGAGAAATGTACAGAATGCAAAGGAATTACATAAGAAGTCACGGCAGGTTCTTCGGCCCGTGTATGGAGACATTCTATTTCCATGCCCTCCACCTTGGTGGGGTTGGTTTGATCTTGCATGGTACCCCCTCCCATTTGCCTGCGTGCACACAAACTCTCTGAGATCCCACCCCCACCCCCCTCAATCCACCATTTGTTTCCTTTCTCAAAGCTCACCAACTCCCATACGCCACCACACTGTTTATTCACCACCTGCTGCTGGTAGTCCTTTGCTGCTGACCTCCGTATGTCCTGTGTTTATCTGAGGGTTTTGTTTTTGTGCCAGTGACCCCAGGCTGAACTGAGGCCAGGAACTAGGATCCAGGGACTAGAGGTAGAGACTAAGGACGGATAAAGCGTTAAACTCATGTTCCTCCTATAATGTCAACTTTTAATGAATTCCATTTAGTGTAACATTACCGGAAGCTCATTTTTGGATGACAGAAGTCACCGTGTGACTGTTTCTGACATGCCAGGAGTTAATCTGTCCCTTGGCTTGTTTAAGAAATGTTTGACAGGAATAATGTTCTCGGTATACCAGGTCCAGTAGATACTGTGGTCTTCGAATGAAGGTGGTCTTAGGTACTTGGTGACTTTTTTGGTATATAACTCCACAGGTCCTTTTGGTCACCAATAACACAAATAGGAAAACAATTACTTCGATATTGCACTCCAGTAAAAGCTGCCCAATGCAAGAGTAAAATTAAATGATAATAAATTAGAACAATCAGAAAATCATGCAGTTTTTCAGCCCTCAAAATTGACAATAATTGTACTGATTTCAACAACTGACTTTAATGCAGGCAATGCATAATAATATGTTTTGTTTTCTTGTTACAGTTTTAGAAACTGTCAAAATTCCAGACAGCAGGCACCATCTGAAAAAGCATTTTTACATTTTAGGTGAGTCTTGGAACGACAAGTATGATGAAATATCTGAAAAAAAAATCACACACGAAGTTAATTAAAAAACACACAGCATTAGCACCTTGCACAGATACTTTCATGGCACTCAAAGTGTGATGCATTGTGATGTTATGTTTACTGTACTGTTTGTTATGCTAGATGTAGTAATTTTAACTACATTTCCTTGGCAGGCATACAAACGTGCCTTCCAGACAGATGAATTTATGTTTAAAAAAGGTTAGAGGCTGGAATAAAGCCCCTTCAGGAAATGCGAAAGGAATCACATAGGATCTGAGCGAAGTCTGAGCTCCTCCTAAATTTGGCAAGGGTAAATTAGATATCCGGGCAACCCTTACAAAAAAAAAAAAAGAAAAACCTTTTGAGTCTGAATAGCACTATGATTACACAAAAGATAGAGGGCTCTGTGTGCTGAGTAACAGGCATCAGCTGCGGACGAGATGGCCACTTTTTTTTGAGACGCGAGCTGGGAGGTCAGCCTGGGTGGGATTCAGGACATTTTTTCTGCTTGCTGTGGAGAGGAAGGGGGAGGAGAAGAGAGTGTCTGATTCATGTACGCATTCCAAGAAATCTTGCTTTTTCTCAAAGATGGATAAAGGCTAATCCGTTTCAAACATGCAGATTAGCAGTAGAGATAAATGTGCTGGCAATTAAGGCTGATGGACAGGACAATATTTGTAGTTGCACCTGGGAAGAAACTAAGCAGGACTGGACTCTGTAGAAACGAGATGTGTTTACAAGCTAAGGCGTGCGAGGAAACATCAATGTCAAGGGTTAAGGAAGGGCGGCGCCGAGGGAAAGATTGTCGTCGAATGTCCTTGGCTTGACTCTCTCGAGATTTGTCTGGCTGTTAAAGAACCCGAGAGTGAGATGGTGGGAAGATAAGTGGAGGGCAACGAGCAGGAAATTCACTGGAGTGTTTGTAAGAGAAGAAGTCAGGGGGAGTAATTAAAAATGATCCACAACTCAAAGTAGTCAAAGGGTTTCCGACTCAAAAAACATCTACGATATCTACAAACGAACTATGTAAAGTAAGAGATAGTATTGACACCCAGAATAACCTGGCGTTCAAATGATAAAAATATTAGATAATCTGACAATCACAGACCTATGAATACATATAGGCAAGACAAGCACAATGTTTACTATATAGCTGGTATGGAATATGTAAAAATGCTGATGACCAAGACAAAGCCAGTCTGACTTAATTACCAGCTCATTAAATGGTGCCACAGGCAAAGCAAATTAGCAGACCCGCCTTGTTTGGAGATCATTATAGGCACCGACAGAAAACCCATTTTTCAAAAACATTTCATTTTTTATACAATGAGACCAAAGCAATTATACTTCAATATATTAATTGTAACTTGGCACAAATCTTGATTCACAGATTGCCTATCAACAGCTGGGTGATCCTCCATGGCCACGCCCATCTACAAATGTTTTCTGCTAAGTAATAATTTTCAGCTGCAGTTAATATTGGAATTTGCTAACTGACGTAGGTAACCTCGCCACTCCATGTCTTTTCAGATCTTATTAGATTATGAAACGACTGGGTAGTTAACATTTAGTGACGAATCGGTGCAGATTTTTGATTTCTTATGGATTACACATTACAAGACTGATTTCTACCAACTGCAGAAAACTTTCAGGAGAACACAAGATTTCTCGCAAAAGGCTATGGAATGAACTGGAGATGAGCTGTTCAAAAGTCAGATACAGTACATATTATGAGTACATAGGAGATAAAATTACCAGTCATTTGCTGACTTGTATTACTGTAGAAGCTATACTCAAACTGGATGACATTTTATTACATTAAGGGACGTCATTAATTAATGTTACTTGCTGTAAATGTCCTGTTTGCTTGTGACACAAACACATAAATGTCCGGAGGCACCTTATGACACAGGGTCACAAGATACTGAGTGTCATGTCGTTTTTTTGCATTTTGAAATTTAACATTACAGGTTGGCATTACATTGTGTCATATTTTCTTGTGAGGTAAAAGTCTGGCTTTTGAGAAATGCTTAGACTCGCTCGTACTTTGTTGCACTGGGACCATCCACATATCGTTTGAAAGGCTATGCGATTATGCGATTTTGGACTTTCCAATTACGTCTAGGTTTCCTTTGTTTTGTCTTTGTCATTTTATTTTGCGTCAAAGCACACCCCCCCTCCCCCCGTCAACTGAAGAAATCGGTTGAGACGGGAGTCGCTGACCCTTACACAGCAGCAGGTTTGCTCCCATCTCCAGTCATGAAATTCAAACATGTCTGAAATACCACGATTTGTTTGAACCACGGTCAGAGAGCCAGAGACTAGAGTCTGCGCCCATCATACACTCCTCAATTGTCTGAGTCAACAAACATCTTCAACTGTCTCAAAATTAGCAGACTAGGACCAACTGATGCAGATTCACTTCGATTGTGAACTGGCCCTAAAATTGGGTTAAAAATTGTGTAGTGTAACCCCAGTCTAAATGTCGCTCTGGTTAAAGTGCAGACTCGTGCTGTCTTGGGATTGATCATGTATGAGGCTCACATGCATTTCTGTGTTCCTAGCTATTTGATTACCTAGTTTGGCTTGGCTCAGCGATTTTGATTGGTTCTGATTTTGACTTGTGGGCAGTGATGTCCAAAACAGGGCTTTTGAGAGATCAAAACAATTGAAACAATTGATCCGGAAAAAGATTTGATCTTTAGAAATGTTTGAAACATTGCTTCACAGTGACATCTGTTGGTCAAAGGGTGTTCAATGAAGACCTGTTTTCATCCAGACTTGATCTGAGTAAGATGTTCATTACCACACCGTCATGACGTAATGTTTAAAAAACATGGAGCAGAAACACAGATGCTCAAAAAGGCTGAAATCCAAAGAGGTTGGATTGAACGACACAGTTTATATTACAAATCTGAAATCAAGGCCATTGTTCAGGCAGCAGTAACATACTATACTATAACTATAGTTTAGGCAGGCTCAGAGCGAAAAACAAACTAGTTGTATACAGGAAGGAGACTACAGTAATTGCACAGCTCTGTACAAGACAGCTTGGAGATTGAGTGCTTCTTGTTCACAGGCTGAAAAGTTTTCCAATTTGTGACAAATGGGGTGTCAGGTAGAACCCAACCACAGACCGGGGATATGCAATATAATGCTGTAGCTTTTATTTAGGTGGGTCAACTTGTTCTAATCCCAGAACATCAGCTCAGGCGTCATTCTTTTCTAAACTGAACAGAGGCAAAGCATTTGAGATGGTGTGACATAATGAATCCCCCCCATCAGTGACTTTGCCAATTTTGATATAGACTTCAGAACAATGCTTCAAAACACAGCATCAAATGAATCAAATTGGTTTTAAATCAACATTTTGCTCCTGACATCACTGCGTGTGTGACGTTCTCTGGTTGGTGGTCTATCTAATCGTCTTGATTTGTGTTTGCTGCTTGCCTGGCTCTGCTTTGATCTACAGTCTCAACAGGTTACTCCTGTTCTCCTCAGCGGTTGAGTCCAACGCAGCTGTTTCATCTGCATACCTCGCAGTCATTGGCCCATCCTTTCAGTACAGAGTACTCAGAGACCAGCAGCCTGTCAAAGACGTAGTTTGACAGGTAGAAGACCTGGCACCATCTACACAGCTTGGGGCCTATCCGTTTGCTCGTGTTTACATTCCTTGCTTTGAACTTTGTTTATTAATTTACGCATTTACATATTATTTTTAATTTACCAGCTGCCCAGACCAGGATGAGAGGTTGAAAGGTTTTTGGATTTACTTATTTAAACTCTCTTTGGTTGTGACACATGCAAAAAGAGTTGAAATTGAACTGAAATGTGAATGAAGCTAAACTGCATCCATTTTTATACCACTGGTGCAGATCATTCAAGTTTTGACTTCTGTGTCCTTGTAAACATTTCAAGAGCTAGTGACAGGATGACTGGCTAAAGTTTCTCTGGAAGTTCAGTTTGAGAGCAAGATTAAAGCTTGCCTCTATCAGTTTTGTTCAATCCTCCAGTTTTGTTTTTTTTTCCAGCTGTTGCACTCTTTTGCACACTGATCAGAAGTTGCATATCTGCCTGTTGGCATCTACAACATCACCTTAAAAAGGGGCAGGTCGGGTATCATATGTGACTTCCAATGTTTGGGCAAATTAGAATAAAATGACTGATTAGCGTCAATGCAAGGAGTCCGCCTACATGAGGAGTCATGGTTGACCAACCCAGTCAATTCTCAGTTATGAGCTATTTTCAGTTAGGTATCAAATGATAAATACAGCTGTAGCCATGGTAATGCGGTCTGCCGTGGGTTGTGAGGATATGATAAAGTACAGGGGGATGAATGATCTCCATGTGTAGGGACTTAGATTCCACTTCCAGAAGGTCCCAGATTTTCCCAAAATCCAATACTTATTTGAACAGAAATGAGTACTCCTATTTATCATCAGCTTTTGGGAACTTTATTTTAGATAAAAGAGCTTCACAACATACTCAGGCCCCTCTCACTTTTTCCCCATTGTCTGCTTGCTTCGAAACACCAATATCTTATCGGTGCAACCTTTTCACTCTGTGGGGAAAAAAGGAATTTTACCATGAATGGGTGGGGAAAAAAAAATTAAATTGCTTAGCTAACATTTTTTTTTTTATTGCAAAGGAGACTTCTATAGCTTACACATGGCTGTCTATTTAGAAAGCTGGGTATTTTTTCTGCAGCCATTCAGGTTAAGTACTTTGCTCAGGGGTACAACAGTAGGGCACCTTCTTTGGAAGCGAAACTGCCACCTTTTTACTTGTTGCAAAACCTAGGTTTTTAACCATATAACTAGACTACCTGCTGCCCTACATTTTAGAAATGCATTACTTTCACAGCAAAGGCTTTTTCAGAGGCGAAGCCAAGGAAAGGAAGGCAACATCCACATCTGAAGCTCCAAATAAACTATAAATGAATGCTGTTGATGCCAAAATAATTTGGGTTTATGCGACTCGTATCATTTTGCTTTGAATACCAAAGAATGATTTTCCGGTGCAGTTATTCATGAAATCACGATTGCCACACAGCCCTGACTTAAATGTCTATAACCTACCCTGTAAGTATGCTGTGTACTTAAATAGCTAAACCAGGGTAGTTCTTTAGTGTTTGCCTTGGGTCAATATCCTTGTCACTGGACGACACGATGCTTCAAACAAAGAAATTATATTTTGAAAAGCATATTAATCTGACTATTCCATCCATGAGCACATAAAAATACTGTCGTGACGTATCGTGTGTGCCCAGTGCTACTGCTGGTAAGCTCCGCCCCCCTGTGACCTTGACCAGGATAAATGGTTGGAAGATGGCGAGACGGGTGGATCACATGACACGTGAGACTGAGCTCACCATAGCCCAAGATGCCCAGCTGAGTTCACTGGCAATTCATCAGCTGTACATGTGATCAAATGTATTTGCTTAATGGATAATTACAGAATTACATGCAAGATTAGCATTAACAAGAAAGCCGAATCTGCATTAAGTTGATAAACCATTCCATTTTTACCCCGGATGCGTTTTATATGAAAAAAATCACCAATAAGTGCTCATGTTGGCTTATGTGGTGTGTGTGTGTGTGTGTGTGTGTGTGTGTGTGTGTGTGTCTAAATAAAGCTGGTTAGACAACCTGATGGTTTTCAAAATACATGGAACCATATGTACAATGTACATAATGAAAGTTAATGTGCTGAGCCGTTTTTGTGTTAATGTATTAATCTATAATCTGCATGTTGACTACGTGATTACCTAAAAAGTGAATGGCATCTGTCACTTACACCATCTTATAGGTGGGTAGCTAAATTTTTAACTCACCTGAATGCCACGTTTTTTCTTATGTAATCGTGGTCATAAACAACCACATTCAAATTCAGTGCTGAATCAAAACAGGAATATTTATAGTGACCTATTTGATGCTGCAGAGAGGACTTGGAGAATTTACCACTGAGCAGTACTCACTTATAAGGCAGGCTTAAATAGTAAAACGGAAGCAGATGGAACCAATTTGCTAACTGGACAGAAAACTTTGTAAATCCCCACTTCATCAATCCCCACTTAACATAACATATGGTCTTAAAGAGGGTCAACCATTCAAGTAATCAATCTTGTGGAATTAAAATCAAGGTGAAGCTGATTTCTTAATCTCTGCTTCACGTTCAGTACAGACAGGCAGTCGTGTTTCGACGTGTCGCACGCGATGGGAAAATGGACCAGAACTTTTTGTAAAGTAAAATTTGTTGTATATAACTGATAAAGAATTTAATATTGTCCCGATCTTCAGATATTAAGGATCTTCACAAGCTAAGGCAGAGGAGGGTGTAGCATTACACATTAATTAATATGTTATAAAACACACAACTTGTGGACATAATAGAAGTCTGAATATACCTCATGCTCAATGTCCCTGATCAAAATGAAACATATTAAGTTTATAGGCAAAGGCATCCAAAGGTATGATTATAAAAAATTAACTACAGTATATTGACTCCATTGAGTAGAGCATACCTGATGGACTGATGACACTGAATTATGAGTGTGGCTAAATGTGAATATTCGGGTGCAGAGCTTCACAGGTGACATCTAAGGGAAAACTCCGTAAACGGATGCTAGAGAATGGATACAGTGTAAGATAGAGGTTTCTCTTCCTGGGATCCTGCATTCGAAGACATTAATGGAAAGGTAGTAAGGGTTAAATCACAATGTCTTCTATGAAGATTGAAACGGGAAGATATGGATGGTGAAGGGGGGGTGAGGCAGCAATATGCATGTGTCTGTTGGCTGAGATGTTGAGCGAAGTAAAAGCTGATGGAGGAAGCAAGTACTCCAGTGTCAAAAGCAACACAGCGATCAGGAAGGATTAAGACAAGGAGGTAAGCTGTTAAAAACGTCAGCAAAGCGAGAGAGAGCCTGTTTCATTTCAGTGAGCTGAGCTGAAGCCAGATTGGAAAGGATCAAGTAGTACTATGAGGAAAAAAGGAGAGAGCAGACAGCAGGGTCGCAGTCATGAGGGAGGAGGTAACACAGCAGGACAGGGCAGCAGATCTTAGCGAAGGAGGTGTTGCAACTGCAACTCTTGAGCGGAGTCTTGTTTGAGAGCCTAATGAGAACTTTGAGAGCCACTATAAAGATAAAGGAAATGTAGAAGTATATACCAAGAGAAGGGAAAAATATTCTCTTAAAAATAAGCACCGAGCATGATCTGAAGTCAATGGAAGCTCCAAAAAAAAAAAAAAAATAGTGCAAGTGTAGATTATCTAATGAAGTTTTGTTTTACATGAATAAGGCCAAGGCCAGAACTTCACACCTCCATCAGCTTTGCAAACATTTCATTAAATCATAACATGGAATATGAATAATGTGGCTGTTTTCATCATACATCATTATTATAAAAACATTCTGCAAATCTCCCACCCCGGGCGGACAGGAACTTTCCGTGTAGCCTTGGGTGGGTGTCTCATATCCATTTACCAATTTAAGCTGTGTGGTGTGTAGCCTTAGTATCTTATAAATGTGCTGGTCTTTCAGTACCGCAAGCTATTTTCACCTCAGAGAGGCTCTGCGTGATGTCATGCTTATTTAAGTACGTTTTTATTTAAGCTGTTACCGGATGGTTATTGGCCGTTGCTTGTAACGTCTAGGAGGGGAAGGAGAGTTTACCATAAATGCATCATTTTGGCTCACCGTTTATAAATAGTTGCCAAACAGTTCTATGCGTGACACATTTCAGATGGATCAAGTATCACATGCGCGCATATTTTTCAACGTTTTTCTAACATTTTCGAAATAAAGAAAAACTACAGTGACAAAGATGCAATTTAAAATCGATTACGTTGTATGTTTTTGCACAGTAAAGCATTTGCCTTTGAGAAAGACAAAGGATACAAAGACAATATGTGGAATGTAACTGTGAACTTCAAAATCTCACAGCATTGACACAAATTTATTACCGAGTGAACAATTTTCTAACAAATTAGCAAAATCTTTATTGCTTAAATAGGAACAAAGCACATGGATTCATAATCCACCACTATCAAAATTCACAGCTAATTTGTTTATTAATGTGGGAGATTTTGCTCAATTCAAAACTAAATTTAGTTTGCAAAGTTTAATTTACACCTGGAAGTAGTACACTGTCACTCTCTGCATGAGTTTTCATAAGTTGTAGGGTGGAGAAATTAATTTTCCCTTCAATTTCAGGTCTTTGCTCTAATGGTGGAAAAACTGAACTGAAAGTTGTGACACTAGAGATGAGTTTCAAAGCAGAGCTTTCAGAGTATTTTCATATCACACGCAACTCTGTGTGTGCATGTATGCACGTAAGCGTGCACGCAGACCCTTTCTCCCTGGCATTCTGCCAAACCAAAATCATACACGGGACAGTGAGCACAGTGCCGATTTTGCGATGCAGGTTGATCCTGGGGATCTTGTTAGAAGTTTCCAGTGGAGTGAGTCGGAGAGTATGGGGAATAGGCTGGAATCAAAAAATTATTAAAGACCTTTTTACTTGCCAGCTGTGAAGACGTGGATGTATTGGATCTGGCATTTGCAAGTGCCTGTTTTTGGACAGCCTGAGGCTACTCCAAAGATTGCAGGTCCCTACTGGGGGAAGGGTCTTACCCTAGTAAGAGTCAGAGCCAGCCAGTATGGAATGGACTACATATGCCATTTTCTGTGATTATCCTCCTGCTATCTTTTTTATTTACCAATAGTATGAGAAAAACAGAACGATACAAACAGGCTTTTCTGATGTGTTTATTCCTCTGGTTCCCTTAGACTCAATGGCTTTAGATTTTCTAGTAAAACTGAATCCTTAGACAAGTGTTTTTAGGTTTGCACTGTAAAATGAATTATTTCCTTTAGCAGAGCCGTGCTGTCGATTCTCAGCAAAATGTCGGTACCGACGCATTACCGAGACACGGACCGAGTCTTTCGATGTTGACATTGGCAGGAGTCAGGATTTCGCTCCTTTGTGTTGTACAGTGTCGCTGTTGTTCAGAAGGCGCTTATCGTCTTGATTAATGATTAGGTAATTGCATTATCTTTCCAGTAACATTCCTACATCTGTTACCTAAGGTCTTCTGTGACTGATTATGTAAATTATGTCGTTCCTGCCCCCCTTGTTTAAAGCGTTGCACAATCAGCCAATTCCAGCTCGGGGGAGATTCAAACTTCCTCAATTAAGGAAATTATTTAGATTAATTATTAAACTAAGAGCAAAAATGGAGAAGCTGAAGATATCTGCTGCTGCCTATGGTTTTAAAATGCTAGTGGTTATAGAAAAATATTTATAATATTAAAGGCGGCCCCAGCTCTGACAAACAAAGAAACAAGTAAATAAACATAAACTAAGCTTAGAGTGCAATTTAAAGTTCGGCATATGAAGAGAATGAATATTAAGTTGCGTCACCATTCATCATATGTGTTTTTCAATACTGATCAAATTTTTTTGAAAGTGGAATTTAACGGGACAGAAATAGCCAATAGAAATGAACTGTTGTGGACCACCAGCCTTGTGCTCCACCCTTAATTTAACCACCTGACTGGCAGCCACTAATGAAGCCAGGGACTACTACGCAAGAAGATGGCCAGCACACACGAAAGCTAGAGGGAGTTGCTGAACTGACCAACGAGCAGACGATGGTCTTGACTCCTTACTGCCCCGTGGTCCTATTTATTGTGTTATCCTTATTGTGTAGTCCCATCTGCAACACACAAGGATATCCCTAACTACACCATTACACCCAACCTGGCCTTCCTCCATTTCCCTGTGTCCACGCACTGATGTTTTAATAAGTCCCGCCTCACTAGGTGGCTGCAAATCTGCATCCACTGTTCTCAAGCAGACAGTGTGGTTAAACAATTCAGCCAGACTCTCAAGCGGATGCTTCGGAGGGTGGAGGACGAGGATGAGCGCAACTGGGACTTCATGCTGCCCTTTGTGTCCTTTTGAACTTTCTTCTTCAAGCAATGGTCCTTGGCCATGCTGGATGTCACTCGAGGCCCAGAAGGCGCAGCCCTTTCCCTTCAGATCAGAGAAACATCAAAGTAGAGGACATGGAGGACCGTGTCGATAATATGGTGCTCATCATGTGGGAACACATGGCCAAGCACACAATTTCCAGCCTGGTGAACAACTCTAACCCTCCGTCACGTACAAATTTCTCATCACTTGGCAAGGATGCTACATAGAGCAGTAGAACATTGGGCTGGTCATCTACCAGGTCAGTCATCACGGAAGATGGTAGATTGGCTGATTTTTCGACCGCCTAAGAAAGTTGATCAAACCTTCCTGTTTTCCTGAGGTGCCCTGGTGCCAATCAATAGTCATGAGAGGTGGTTAAAATCAGCTCTCATGTGACCCCACAACAGTGCTGGGAAAAGGTGCAGCTCCTTAACCAGTATAACAATGTGTTCCCCATTGTCCCTGGCCACACCCATATCATCCAGCATGACATCCAAACCCCAGGCTGAGTCGTCATATAACAAACACCCTACCAAATCCCAGAGGTGCACAGCAGGCTATCAAAAAGGTGGTACAGAAGATGCTATGGACTGTGGTCCGCCCCCATTGTCACGGTTCCCTATCCTGACAGCACCCTCCAGGTCTGTAATGACTTCTGGATGTGGAACGAGGTTTCTCTGTTTTATAGCATGATGCCCGAGGCCGATGGAGTGGTTGGGGCAGTATTGGATCATCTCAACCGTGGACATCATCAAGGGTTACTGGCAGGTACCACTCCAGCTGCCCAATAAAAAATTGCATTCCCTATTTAAAAAGGGCACTAGTAGTACATAGTTTCCCTGTTTGGCCAGCATGAGGTCCCAGCCATCTTCAGACACCTGATTAATGAGGCCCTGTTATCTAGATGATATGGTAGTGCATATAGTGTGTGGCGCAGAGCATCTGAGATGGCTGAGAAGCATGCTGGATGTCATAAGGGTGGCCAGACTGAAAGTCAATCCAAAAAGGGCCATCTGGGGTTACAAGAAATGTGACACCTGTGGTATCCGACTGGCAATGGGTTGCTCAAGCCTCAAAGAAAAGAAGGCCGTCACCAATCAGGGACTTAACCCCTACGTCTTTGTCATCCACACTCAAGCCTCCCACACTGGCCTCAGGGCAGTTCTAGCTCAGCACTTTGAAACACTCCATGTACCTAAGCATTAAGCCAACACCTGCAGAAACAAAGTATGCCACAGTGCAGAAAAAGTCCACGGCCATCAAATGGAGTGACAAAGCTATTACCTTACTAGGCGGCAATTTATGCTTATTACTGCTCTGTAATAAGGGCCAGGGAGAAGTACACTAACAGCTGGGTCAACATGATGTTTCTCATTCCAGGTGCAGCACCAGCCAGGCCACGAACATGCCAACACTCAAGGTCTCTCCTTGCTCCATGACCTCTGGACAATAGTTTGCCATAGCTGTCTATCAAAATTCAGCACCAGTATAGAAAACAGCTGCCCCCACACTCCACTCTTAACCATCAATGGTTGGCAGACACTAATAAAGACAGGAATAACTGCAAGTAGCAGGATAAGCAGACACAAAAGCCAGAGGATGAGCAAGGAGCATCTCACTGGACCAATAATGGAGGATCTAATAGCAGCTACTTGGAAACACATTGAGGACATGACTATACAACAGCCTGGACTCCAGACTGGCTCAAATTTACACCAATTCCGTCAGCTTTTCTTTCTTGCTACAGGCAAGCCCAGAACTGATTAGAGAACCCTAACCCCACCTCCAGCAGCCATGGACTTCCCTAATTGCACAAGGATGCTGGCACAGAACTCTGCTACCTTCCCATCCCCTTTGATCCTAATCCTAAACTGGCGTTTTAATAAATCCAGCTTTCTCTGAGCTGCTGCTTGTAAAATTTGCCATTGCTTACATGTGTTAATTCTCACACCCCACCTCAAGACTGGAGTAAAGCCTGGACAGTTCATGGCAGGACACACAGAGAAACACACACTGATACACACACACAATCATGTACTGCAAGCAATTTTGAGACCCCGATTAGGCTAACTGTATGGCTTTGGAGTGCAAGAGGAAAGCTCAGTCCCCCAGGAAACCCATGTGATTCAGGGACAACAATCAAACACCATAAACCAGAACCATGGTTGACTTTGAATGCCCAACTCTAACGGTGCTGGGGGAGCAACAGTGTTAACCAACAAATATGTTTACTGACTTTGTTTGGATTGTTTAAACAATAGTCTTTGGTGGTCTATCGCAGAGTATTTTATATAGAGTATATAAAATAAATTTATAATGGAAAGGTTGGCA
This sequence comes from Gymnarchus niloticus, assembly GCA_009936485.2. NCBI lineage: Eukaryota > Metazoa > Chordata > Actinopteri > Osteoglossiformes > Gymnarchidae > Gymnarchus > Gymnarchus niloticus. Next base: position 17,875,340 of record JAACJT020000030.1, on the reverse strand, counting down.
AAAAATAGTTTTAAAGAAGTAGTGAATGGTAATGGTTCATAGGTATTAATCAATTTGTGTTAGCCTTCTTACCAAACTGGCCTCAAAAGCCAAATGAACAATAACATTTTCTAGTGTAACCAACTGGTTCATGTAATTTCTACCAGAGTAAAGTTTTGTGTACACAAGACTTTTCTGTGGAGGTCATGTGACTGATTAGAAGCACAATAAGTGATTTTTCCTTAGCTGGGGCCGGAGGTCTTTGCCTCATTAGAACATTCTTTTGAAGTCCTCTTGATTGTAGCAGGGCAGGATTAAACCCTGATAAGATACTGTATATAAATACTAATTAGTCGGCAGACATTGCGGGAAGGGGGTAAACAAGTTGATGTGCATACCTTAGTTCCCAATGACTGTGGTGCTCCGACAATGGATGCGAGTTTCGAACAGCGATACCTGTGACACGGGCCACAGAATGGGCCGGAACCTTCCAGATACACCTCAACTCCTATCCATTCTACTAAAGCGATATTAATACTAAAGCCCAAAGCAGTAGATTGAGGTTACATAAATCTTTTTTCTAAATGATGTATATTGTGATCTTGATAGTCAGTTATTTTATATCAGTCCTGCGGTAAGACTTTGACATTCATATTAAAAGCTATTTGACTGCTTGATACAGACTGGTTGTGAGTTAATACAAAACTAACACCTTCATGCTACTTTTTTTTTTTGACAATTTATTTTTTTGCCTTCTGGAAAAACAACTACATGCTGGTAGAACCAAGTTTAGGATTAATAATTAGCAAGAAAATCCAGACTTTGATGAAAATAAATCAGGTAAGTTGACTGACTGTTGTTACAATGCAGGGGGAATGCAATTATGTTGAGCAACGAAGAAATGAAAACTAGCATCAGGCACAGAGTCGTTTATCAGACCGAAGACTTTGAGGTTCTAAAGACTCTTTTACCAGACAGAGCTGGGCTAGACAAAGATGCATTTTCTATTTTTGTTTTTGTCTGAAAGTAATTGGCTTCTTATGGTACTTGGAAATCTATTACCGTTCCAGTTGAACTTGTGCGAAGTGGAGACTGCAGTAAAGGAGGGGACACGTGGCTGTGTTTAATGCAGATGCAGACAGATAATTAATAACCGCAATGACTGGCTGTGAATTCTCCTGAATTCCAACATTCCTTTTGAACGCCAGGCCTTTCACATGCGTGCCGAGCCTCTCTTATTACCGTTTTGCTTGGTGAAAATTAATGGGAAGTTGCCAAATCATGACCGGGAAGTGACAACTGGTTTGGATCTCTTCCAGTGATTAAAGGTTTTAAATGAAAAGCATTTTCAAAGTCAGATGTGACTGTTTCCCTCTGTTAAGTCTTACCGTGAGGAGAGACCATAGTCATCCAAGCCTGCCGCTGTTTTTGTTGGTGAAGTATGGCAAGCGCTAAGTTAGAGACATTAATTAGAAGGGAGATGGTGTACTTTAGCAAAGTATTTCATAAAGGATTAAGGTTTTGTAGAAAATAATAACAGATGAAGTCTATTTAACCGGGAGATGTCATCTTGATCTTTAGCCCCTGTTAAACAGGCATCAACATTCCACTATGGATTTTTATTAATATAATTGCATATAATTAGTTTCTGGTATTGCTGTTGAAGGCAAATGTGTTTACCAATTATTCTATTAGTGTGTGATGGGAAAAGATTATGAAATAATATGTCCCATTATAAATGCAAAATATTGTACGATTTGACAAAAAAAAATACAGAAATAACATAAAAGCACATTTCTAATTCCCCATGTGATTTTGCTCAACAGGTATCATTTATGAAGAATATAAATAGAGAGTAGAAAAGCTAGAATCACTGGCCTTGTCTGTTTTCACAGGTTGCTGCAGCCTTGGGACGCAAGGCCACAATCCAAGGATGGTAAGGACACAAGCGTGAGTGCAAACAGGGTTTAATAATCAATAAAGAGATAAACAATATGCTTTGCCCTCAATGCAAGGGAATGAGCTGAAAAGCTAAAGCAGACAAGACAAGGCTAGAACCTTAGGCAGGCGACTCAGAAATTATAAACTGGACTGGTAATGTCTCTTACGGACTGCACTGGACTACATGAACAATCGTAACGATTCTAACAGAACAGAACAAAATGGACTGGTAATGTCCCTTATAGACTGCACTGGACTACATGAACAATCCTAACAGAACAGAACACCAACGACAACAACAGATGAGACACGAGGCTAATTTTAGCAAAGGTGGAACTAAAGGAGGAAATGAGGTACGTAGGTAAAATCTAAAACTTGGCCAGTCATAGGCAATTCGGAGCACTGGTGCAGATGTGACATCTGGGGCTATGTGGCTGTGAAAAATGTGAATTTTCTATAATTCATTTGAAGCATGTGAAGAGTACAGTATTGTGCAAACATATTTGGCCAGCAAAGTAATTATGTTAAAGCCATTTAACTGCCCCGTAAGTGTACAGTTGATATTAAGAACACAATTTAACCAGAGAATACACATGAACAAACAGTAATACAATTACACAAAAGTACCAAGAATTTCTTCTGCTTTCCAAAAAGTTATGGATGTCTTGTTAGATGACAGCTTTGGTTCAGAGTCATCATGGACACCCTACTCATTCAATTTATTTTTAATTTTCAACAGTAGGCCATGTAACATTAACTTCATGAGGTACCGATTAGCACAAGGTGCTAGCGATCAAAAAAATCCATGGGTATAGTGAACAGTAACTAGAAACATGGGTGTGTCTCTAGGAGAAATTTTGAGATGGTTGAGTGGATACACTGACAGACATGAAGACGTTCTACATGAACATAAACATAATTTAAACGTAATTTTCTTTTTCCGGTCCAAGACTTTCACACAGGACTGTATACAGATAATTCAACTTAAAATGTTTTACGTAAATCATGAATAGATTTTTATTCATCATCAAAATCTACAGTAAATATCAATAATTGATGTCAAACCTTGCAATTGTCCAAATGAGGAACAGCAATCACGTGCTTTGGTCATTTAGTGCTTTGGTACTGTGATTGGAGGAAACCACATGATCTCTCTGAAATGTCAGTATAACCCTCACCATCTGTAAGGCATAGCCATACACTAACATCATCTTAACATCAAGTGTTCACTGTGATCTCTTCACAGTGATTTTGCCATATGTGCCAAGCGGCTTAAATCAGTTTATCCTAATGCCAGCCAAAGGACCCCCTGGACAAAGTACTTAGCTTGCGAGGGCCTGTCTTGTGGAAGGAATTAATTACTGAGGTTAGGTTTTAGCTACTTCTGCTATCTTAAATCTTTGACACACTGGGAAGGACGTTTTATTACTGTCAGTTAGACAGCTGGTACAACTGTACCCCGCTTCTCCTTCGAGATCTTAGTAAGAGCCATCTTTCCTAGCCTAAATTCACCATTCTCATTCATCCCAAAGGTGCTGGATCACTTTCTGCCCGCTTTCTCAGTGTTCGAACGTCCAAGGTGTTGTTCCCGCAACGTGTGCATGGAATTCAGCAACGGTCAAATCCAGATCAAAGACAATGTCCTTTTTCTCTGTAAATCAACTTACCATTTCCTAGGTTAAGCCATTTTCCTGCTAAAACTGGAGTGTCCACATTTTGTTAGAATTAGTAAAAATATTGAGTGGGATGGTTAAATGGGTATAATTCACCAGTACAAAGCAGTGTTCATTTCTGGACATTTCTCACCCTTGCGCAAGCAGGCGTTAAGGCTACTAAAATGTTCTTTACAGCTCTGCTTACAGGAAAGTATATGAATAGTTTTGACATGACAACCTAGACCTGTGTCAGTATGTTCTCATCAGATTAGGTGCAGCACACTGTAAGTTATAATCAGATTATGCCCAGGAATTGAATAAATATTCTGCCCGAGCTCTGCCTCGCTCCTTCTCCTGTCTGCGTTGCAAGCCTCTGAAAAGTCTGCCAGTTGCTACTTTAACTAAGCAGCAGAAGAATTTAACAGCCATATGGTCCAGACCACATCTGTATGCCCGTGGGAGCTTCAGACAGAATTACATTATTCCACAGGAAAATATATCATTGTGATTGAATGAATAAACGTAGAGAGGAGACATTTAAAGGCATTGGGTACACTGATGTTTTTGGGATGGTCTGAACAATAGGCTCTGTCACTGGGGCTGTGAAAGATAATCACAATGATGAGAATCTACATTCATTTACATGTGTAAATATATTTAGTGTGTCCTGTCATTTGATCCATCCATCCATCTTCCGCCTGCTTATCCTTGTTAGGGTTGCAGGAGGACCTGGAGCTAATCCCAGACAGCACAAGGCATGAGGCAGAGGTAGACTGTGGACAGGAAGGCGGTATTGTCGTTATATAATTCCAGTTTCAGTAAATTATGGTTAATTTATCTTCTTAGATTAAACAAAATAACAATATCAAGCGGCAAACAGAATTCTTTGACTGCTGAAGAATTTAACATTTTTCCACACAACCATAAACTAGTGTTCAATACATTACTTGCAGGTTCCATCTTTACTGAGTTGATGGAATGATGCCTTCATAAGATCACACTAAATAAAATGAGCTTCTTGCAAGTTCAATTACAAACTGAAGCCTTGCATAAAGTAAAACGCACCATTCAGTTAAACAGAGATGTAGGCTGATTGTTCAACATTGCCAAAGTAGTCCTGTGTAGTGAGGGTTCAAATGAGGCTTCACAACCCATGGTGGGTGGTAGTATCCTGAACTACCAAACTACTCAGTGCTATCACCAGCTTTGATTGGTTAACTTCCACCCATCACGGGTTTCGAAGCCTCATTGAATGCCAGCATTGATTGGTTAGTTTGGGATAGTCCTACCCACCAAGGGTTTTGAAGCCTCATTTGCCATTTTACTAGTTCCGTGTCTCACTGACATCACATATAGTTCAGATAGAATTACTCTTTATTGAACTTAGTAAATAATCCATCCATCCATCCATCCATCCATCCATCCAAATCACCTGTCATATGCAGGGTCACGGGCAGGGGGTGGAGTGTATTCCACACATCTTATGGATTAGACTCCACCCCCATGGAAGGGAACACACTGGATGCAGACCAATAAATAATCTTCACAGTAAAATAGCAAAAATACCACATTTACCAGAACTAACAACAATAATCTTTCACTTAAACATGTACAAATCCTCAATTTCATTTACTTCTAAATTAAAAGTAACTTTTAGTGAACCTCAATCTGGTTTTTCTTTTGATCTTTGTTTTTGTACATCTGGCAATACATCCATGAGCACAATATCGACAGGATGTTTTACTCTTTTAACCGAACTACTGAAAATTTAACAAACATTACTAATGAACCACATTTGCTATTGGGTGAATAAGATTGATTTAATTTATTTGGTATATTGCTAGCGTTTGTTGGAAAAATACCATTAGAGTTGAAGGCTTGCTTGTAATTGAATCTGAGGATCTGTTGTCTGAGGGTTTTGATTATGAGGGAGGGTTTGAGACTGTGTCTGATTATTTGACTGAAATCAAAAGAGCACAAGGAAGTTTATGATTTTTTTTAAGTCAGAGAACTGGTCAGCATCATAAATTAAGCATCAATCATCCATGGCATGAGCTTCCAGGGATGAAGAAAGATGGATGAAGATGCAGTGTACAAAACTACTCTCCATACCTGACAATGAAGACCATCCACCGAATGGAGAAATCATGGAGCTGGAAAACACGTTCAGTCAAGTATTTATCACCACTGAATGCAAAACCATGTGCTTCAGATGCTAATTTGTACCTGCTGCCGTTTAGCTATTCAATGCATCCTGGGATATGTTTCACTAATGCTTGATCTGTAACCTCCTAGCCTTATCTGCACCACACTCCATTACATACAATTTGCCAAGGCTCAGCAGCCCAAAATTCCTTGCTTGCAAAAGTCCCAATGAGTAACTAAGGTATTATTACACCCACACCAAGCCAGTCTACCTCTAACCTGCCACGCCCAAACTACTCCAGTTCATCATCCCCTGAGTCCTGACCAGCTGTGCCTCGTTCATTATCATCCAGCAGTTTCTAGCCATGCCTTGTTCAGTCTTCTACTTCAGCCCTGCAGCTCAGTTGCCTCCTTGAGATATGGTGTTTCCTGAACCCTTACTGAGTGTTTCTGTGTACTTGTTAGCATTGCTAGTGTATGACCCTGATTGTTATTGGCTTCTCCTTTTGCCTCTTGTTTTAGCTCTGTTTGCTGTGCTTGTTGCTCTACTCTGGAACTGATCTATTGCCTGTGACCATAACTATGTTTTTTTTTTTTGATGCTCCACTGGCTTTCAGAACTCCTGCCTGTTTTGACTATGATAAAACTTTGTGATTCTTCAAGTGGATCCTACTGTGTTCTGAATCATTACAGGGTATCATAAGAGCATCAGCTGTTTTAGCTAGGGATTAATCAATGATAAATAGCTACTGATAATATAAGCTCAGACATATTGAGAAACTTGCAAGATCAAATTAATGCAAATCAACTTTATTTTCACCATAGAAAAATGCATGTCCAGCTTACATAATGTAAGGGATATTTTGTTTTGGAGTTAAAAAAAAAAAAAAGGTATATGAAAGTTTCTTAGCCTTTTTCAAAGATAAGGACTGACCTGACATGAGCCTACAGCAAAGAGCATAATTTAGAACCCCCTGAAAACAATAACTAGGACTTCACCGAATTCCTTCTTTACCTCATCAATAAATGTTACATACACCTGATGTTGGGCATTGTCTGTGATGTAATTTGACTCATCTATTAATAGAGAGGTGCATGGTAATTTCTTAATTTCATCAAGTTGTGACGATAGATTTGCCCATAGTGCAGTTCACCTTAGAGCTTTGGTAGCTGATAGTGGAATTTTTTTTTTTTTTAATTCAGCTTTTTCTTTGCCATCTAACAAAGCATTGCTGTCTCGCCCGTGCATTCCTTAACTGTCTCTGCAACGCTTAACAGCTTCCTGTGCTTTGCCAAAATCCAGTCTATACTCAATGAGCACTCATCTACGTGTTCTTGAGCTGTCATGAGCTGGACAAGGATCCTTGGGACCTGTCATACTGAAGTTTCAGTCGACTTATTTCATTTGTTCTCACAAATGGATTTTAGCAACATGTCACTGCAAAATCATGATGTTTAGTATCACAGTGGCATTTCATATTAACATCTTTAATTTCAATGGGTTTGAACCTTGAACAGGGGAGGATAAAAGCATAATTCACTGTCTATTTGTCCTTAAATGCATGGTTTCCATAATCAACTTTTATTTTCTTGGCTAAGCGATCGTTAACTTTCTATGCCCTGCTACGATGTGCCCAGCAGCTGTTTTATCTATTTCTGAAGTAATCTTAAATTCCTCATTTCCAATTCAGCTTTGTCCTCTCATCTGTCAAAAAACGGGACCTGCATAGGTGACAGAACCTGCTTTCACTTGCATGCGATTCTACACCTGATCAGGTCGATGTTTGTCAGATCACTGGAGCAAGTGAAATCTTGTCAAACCATGAGGGTTTGACTCTGAATTAGCGTCTGATGGTGACACTGGAGATTTTAAAATATGATTTAATTGTGGGATGAGACTTGACACAGGAGGATTGTGATTATGGTATTATGAACAAAAATGTACTGCATGATAATGAGCACTCAGCTTGCTCAGTCCACTCAAGTCATAATTGTCGGGTCCAAGGTCCACCTATTGACGAGCTCTGGTGTACAGTTTCATATATTTCCAATATTTTGCAGCTTTGCAATGTATTGCCATTTTGGATGCATTTTGTATTTTTGTACTCTTTGCATATTAATATTGGTCCCCCCATATCTATTTCCTGCATTTGTTGTAGATTCTTTATAACACGTATACATTCAAGCTAATCTATTTATTGTGTTCTGTCTTTTAGGTTGTTTTATATGTATTGTCTTCTTTTCTGAATGGCCTTGCTGCGGAACTAAGAAACTTCCCCCACAAGCAATCAAAAAAAGTATCGCTGTATTGTTGCCGATGTGCTGCTATAAGAAAGACGTGGACTCAGAGTTTAACGAGTTGAACATTTACACGTTGGGCATCACGAATACATCACAATACGTGCTTTGTATAACACACATTATCTATTCACACTGGTGCTGTGCCAGGGTGCCTCAAAGCATCCTGGGAATGCCAGCCCAAGCTCCAGCCCACAGTATTATTAATCAATCAATCAATTGAAATGAGTTTTTTATCCTCATAACGAAACCTAATTTTAGAATGATGGCAACATGATTTGAAGCACACTAACACATAATATCTTTCATAAAATAAAAACGACAGGAACATTGAACATCTACGGAAGATTCCACGTTCAATGAGAGTTACTCTTTCGGTTTAGCTTTAACTGTGATTTCAAAATGGCCAAATAACATATTCCCCAAGTCCCCAAAAAGATAGTTATGCTGAGAATATGGGCCAGGAGAAATTGAAAATAATGATCATTCCAGATTTAGTAAGGAAGGAATAATTATCAAACACAACCGTCTAATTTTGAACTTTTGTGAACTTTTATCCAACATGGGCAAATTTTCCAACAATACTCCAACAAGTTGAAGAAGTCGGCAAGATTCCTTTTTCTGTCATTTTAAAATTTGAAAATAGAGCAAGAAAAATCTTTGATTATGAAGTGAAATAGCAGAGACTTCTTTCTCAAACTTTTACATTTGTACTAATTAGAGAATTAGCTAAAGATAACTGGTTTTAGGACGACTGTTAAGGCTGTTCCTCAATGATATACCGGTGTAAAGAAAATATGGTCTTTAATTAAACTGCAAAAATTTTGGAATTGTCACTTAAATCAAAACTCAACACCAAAACAACATTTCTTAATTATTTCTTCAAAGATCAAGATATATCCGAGGATTTTGTCGACTGAGGTCGATTGCCTTTTATGTATATGTATAGATTGAAGTCATTTGAATTATTTGAACATGTTTATTTATAAAACTCTTTTTAACGTCTAATCATATGTTGCGTTATGCACTTGCAGATTGTCTTGATGCTCCAAATTATAATGAGATTCATGTTTCTGGGACACCACTGGAAATTAAGCTTTGGTCTCAGTGGAATATTCTAAGGATTTCTGTTTTTTTTTTTTCTTTTCCATTTAATTGTGTTAATGGAGTTAGGAATGAGAGACAGAGACAGAGAAACAAAGTTTGACCAGTTTACTCCGCTGTGCATGCAGAATCCCAGCTGTGTCACATTATGGTATGCAGTGAATGAAAAATGTCCACAATCCATTTCCTGACATGCTGTCAGTGTAATATTAATCTTGTTGTGATCAAGGGCACGACTGGAAACTCACAAAACAAAGGCATTGTGTTTTCTTTTTATTTTTTTAAAATGTTCGTTCTATAATAACGCCGTGAAAGGAGAGATCCTTCAATGTCATTTGACTTGGTTTGAAAAAAAAAAATAATGAAAATCGGGTTTTGCTGGTTGCTGCCTGGCAATTATTGAAAAACTCTCAAGACAATAAAGTGCCTGTTGGTAACAATAAAACACTTTCCAAATACCAGTAGTGACACCTTTAATTAGCCTTCAAAGGAATTGGATCCCTGGGAGGAAAATTGCTTTAATAGGAAGAGTCAAACGTTGATCTTAGCGCGATGCAGATGTGGTGCAGAGGCGCCGGCTGCGTTAAGTGATGGTGACGTGAAGCGTGGTGACAGGTTAACTCTGGGCTCCCTCTTCCTGGAGGGAGGCCACCTGTCACTAGTTAGCCTATTTGGGTGTGTGTGGCCAGGCAGGAGGCTGTCTGAAAGTAATTACAGCGACCCGTGAAGTTCGAAAGTTGGAAAATAGAAGATTGGGTAGAAGAAGAGGATGGAATGCAATGTGATTTGGTAGGAAAGAGATGGGAGGCAAGGTCAAGTTGGCTGGAAGACGAGGGACTCGGGTTTGCTTATTACGTTCAAATGATTCTCACCTTCTAATTAGTACAAATCCCGTAATAACTGGACATTATACCTTAATCACACACTCATGTCTTTTCAGATGAAAATCACCATTTCTCTGCCTTTCCTATGATGAGGGGAGCTGAAGTGTATTATCTGCTCCTAGCCCCTTTTAGTATGGTCTCCTTTTGGCTGTTTTAGCCATTCAAATTGTTTCTTTAGCTTGCCACAGATGAAAAACCATTTCCACCTCGCAATTAATTGTACTTTCTGACATATCTGCCCAGATATATGGGTGTAGGGCTGCTAATCCACGTTTTTGGTTTTACTTGGTGTACAATGACAGTAAAGATTCTCATATTATTTCCTACTGCCTGTTTTATTTATCTGCAGGTGGTACAGGAAAGCCCAACACTGATTTTCTGAAGTAAACACCATACAATGACTTCTGAAGCACAGGATTATTACACACTCACGGTCATCTGGAAAAACTGCCATCCATATCCACTGCTGATCCTCATCTGGGTCATCTAGAGCCGATTACAGGCAGCATAGCGCACAAGGCTGGCAAGTCGGAACATGCGAACTCCACACACACACACACACACACACACACACACACACAGCAGAGGTAGGACTCAAACCCCCAACCCCAGAAGTGTGAACCAGCAGTACTGCCAGCTGAGCCACCAATGGGAAAACAAGCTGTTTAGTATACAGATTGCTTTTCAAATTTGATCACTATAAAGAGGCATCAGATAGTCCCTAACACTGATGGTCTCATGCTGTTGCCTTATTTTTATGAGCATTGCCATTGCGTGTATAAGGACCCTGAATTCTGTAGTCTATTTCTGCATTTCTTGGGGGACTCGCCACGGTATGTGCTAATATTGACGGCAGGGTTATTTAACCAGGGTATTTACCTTCTGAAATGTAACTGACCTGTTCCCTCGGATTTCAGGCCTAAGGCTCAACACCGTTTACTCGAACCACATAAGCACTCGCCTCACCAAATGAAAGGGTCAACTAATGAAGTTTGTGTCACAAGAAACACTTTACCTCGTATCTTTGACAGAGCTCTTGCTGATAAAAGCCTGTACCGTTAAGTACATTGTGCTTTCTTACACAATGTGTCACCTTGAGTGTAGTACAGTCATCATGTGGAGTATTTTAAAGCATATGTCGAGTTCAGATCCATTCATGAATGCTCTTTTACAATTATTATTGTGTATAGTATAATACTATTAAACTCCAATGTAACAATGTGCATACTAGACAAAGTCATAATGGATTCGCACAAATAAAAAACACAAGTAGTAAAGAATGAAAAAAAATGCTTTTCAGAACTGGTGTCAAAAAGTGAAATTAATATTATTTATGCAGCCAAATAGCATGGAAGGCCATTTTCAGCCGACCACCTAAATGTACAGAGTCTTAAACATGGTCAGTCACTGTAAAAGATCTCCTGTAGGCCTCTAACTGAATTATATCACAACGTGACCGTAGAGGAACCTCCCAACAAAGTCAATTATGTCAGCAAGAGGTTAAATCAAGAAGGAAGGAGCGGCATGGGAACACGACCAGTCAACTAAATGATACTACTATCATTCCTAATAACATGGCAGATAAAGAATATATATGACCCAGGAAAGAATGCGATACGTAATTTAACCCCGCTCTACTTTGAATAGAAAAGCCTTGGAACAAAGTCTGTTCATCTCTCCAACATGGAGTGCCCGAATGGAGACAGATCACGACCCGAGGCTAACATGTCTCAGGTTAATCGGTTATAATTACTTTTTTTCGCCTGCCTTTCAAAAACAGGGATTAGAAAGGGATGGGATTTTAGAATGATGGCAAGTTGTGACTGTAAACCCCATTATGAAAACTGAAGCATTACACGTGAGACTAAAGACCGATGAACGCCATCATACGTGTGGAATGGCAAGCTGACACCATCCTAAACCGCGTAATCCTTCCTATTTTAATGTGCATTAGGTATGACGTAAAATGTAACACTTACAATCATATAAACTATATATTAATTCACATATTTTTGTGTCCTATTTGTAATTTTAACTCCACACTTATTCTACATAACAAGCCAAAACTGAAATAAGTGACTGTAAACGCTGCAGTAAGAATGCATGTGTGTACGGAGAGTGTACTGTAGCAGACAGAACTTAAGAAGTCATTGCATGGGCTGAGAATTCCATGTTTGTTTTTGGACACAAGAACAATAAAAGCACAATGGAGTATTCTGAAGGAGAAAATGTTTTTTCCCCTTTAAATTTCTGCTCCCATGAACAGAATCCCGTTGTTTGTAATCAATGTTGAGATGAAAGAATAAGGACGATTACGTTCTGATACATTACCCCACATGTCATGCACCATGGGCGGTATGTAATGAAGAAGCACGAAAACACTGTACATTTGCTCAAGTTAAAACCAAGCTGAAAGGAAGAAACCGTAGGTGAGTGGCAATCCAGTGTGTGATCTTAATGCAAGCTGATGAAGCTCATGGAAAGCTTGTACATGGTAAGAATAAAATCTGCATGGTGTAACATCTCAGGAATGCATTTTGTGCTTCTTGCAATTCTGAAGAACAGAAATAGATTTACAAAAGAATATAGACAGTTGAAGAAGGTCTGGATGAACAACAAGGCGCACACAAACACACACAAACACACACATGCACGCACACACTCACACACAGAGTATGGTTATTCTGTAATTTCACAACTATGGCTAAGTAAACAACAATGGCATGATTTATGTTTTAAAACACATTTGGTGCTTTAAAGCCATACAAAAGACAAACTACGGAACAAAAAGATTATCCATGCTTTGCATTTGTGATAATACGAATCACAACGAAACGTATCTACAAAATATGTGCAAATCAGAAAATGAAGAATGGCCTGCACTCTTTCCTGACATGTTCAGCAGGGGCGTGACTGAAAATAAGTCAGACGACATTATATAATATTGATTTAAAGTACAGTTAACATGGAATTACACAAATGCATCATCCCGGTGTTTTTACAGCTGTGCTTAAACAGAAAAGAATCAGTTATGAGAAAGGGAAAAGCAGATCATTTTAAACTGCTTATGCTTTGGCCCGGGCTCAAATCACTGTGTCTCTCCACATGGTGGCGGTAGTAGACTAGTGAACCTCGCACCCTGCCCCCTCCTCTTTTGTATTTCTCCTTCTCCTCCTTTCTTGAATAATATGAGATGAGAGGAACTGTTATGGCAAATTAAATAGAATTAAGAGAAAACAGCTTCATTCACCTCTGTCATCTGCGATTTCACTGCCCACCTCCGGGTAGACCTGTCTGTGGATCAGGGGAGATGGGTGTCACCAGCAGCTGGGCCTGGGGATAATTAGAGTACTAAGGATGGTAGTGTATATGGCCAGCTGTGTATGCAGTCTCAAGGTCTGACGTCTTCCTTCCTACGGCTTAACACATCCTCGTGTACACATCATACCAATATGTCATGGACAAATCATTTTTGTACTTTTTGTGTCATGACTGTACTTCTCTTGCCTCTATCTTGGAGCCTTGTGTTTTTTTTTTTTTTTGCTGGACTTGGGAAAAAAAAGGGAAAACAGAACCACCAGTGTCTGAAGCAATGCTGGAAGATTATCAAAGGGGATTCTATGAGGAACTTTTGTCTTGACTCCATCTGGTACTGGGAAATGCTTGAAAGAAATGGAGGGGCACTCAGTTACAATCCCAGAACCCTGGGCTGAAGACACCTTGTGGGAGGAGTCTGACAACAGAAGACCAGAACAGGAAAAGCAGAAAATACTCCATACCAGTACGCTCCCAGTGAGAATAATGGCACAATTCAAACAAGGAACTATTATGGCAAATTAAATATTATGGCATTAAGAGAGAGAGAGAGAGAGATAAAACATTATTCTGTCTCAACAGGCAATGTTAATATATTTCATAAATATGCAAGACGGTCCTATGACATTAAATAAAGGCAACATTGAGTCTAGTGCTGACCTTGAGGGATAAAAATGTCAGGCCTCATCTGAGTTGATCTCTGCACTTTCGGTGTGCAGGAGAGACAAGCTTACTGTTCTAGATGGTACACTGATGTACGTCTTCAATGCTGCATCTCTCTCTCTTTCAACATTCCTTTCAGTTTTTATGTGAAATGCAATTACAGATACAGGGTGGTCCTGTGTGACCTTCGCTTGTGTTGTATCGTATTCTTGCAGTGGACTTACATGCAAGCAACAATGGCATACTGGAGGATGTTCTCTCGTGCTGAAAATATCATGGCCTTTTGTGGCATTCTTTAAAACTTGGAATTCTATAAGGTGAGTAAGCTGTACATGATCAAATACTCAAAATAAATTTTAAATATTGGGTTTTCTTGTACTCTGTAGGCTGTGCACTGTGATACATTCAGTAGACAAATAAAAAAAAGTGATTAAAATTTATCACCCAGTCCGGGGGGAGCCATGCCCTAGGCTGCCTGGGATTGACTCCAGGGCCCCCTCCATGACCCTGCATAGGATAAAGCAGTTTAGGCAACGGATGGATGGATTAAAATTTATGTCTGAAACGTGATGGAGGTGTGTAAACCTGTGATAAAGTCTGTATCGGCCAGACAACAGTATAGGAAAAATGATGTTTATGCAGAGCCCTACATATGTACTCCAATATGTGTTCACTCGGTTTGGCTTGGCCCTTTGTTACAGGGAAATGGAACTTTCTAGACTCTTACCTCTGCTCTTCTCTGTTTTCATTGAAAATAGCAAAAAAAAAAAAAAGTAAAAATTAGCTAATTTTCTAAGAAAGTCACACCAATTTCTTTAATTATCAGGAGGTCTGGAACTAAAAGATCAGGGCTGATACAGACCAAGTTAGCAGCTGGGACCCCCTCATGAAATACCATCAAGAAAAGAGTGGATAGTCTGAACAGAGAGAAGGAAAAAAAGACAGACAAAATGGCTGTCCCTGCCTGTCACACCAACACAACTTTGTTTGCTTCGGCAACATACCACACAAGCCCAGGAGGCTTATTAAGAATCCTAAGTAGAAAAACACCAGATTTTATTTTGAATCCCCAAGGTAGAATCCAAGACGATAAGATTAGATTACTTATTGGAGGGTGTTCACGGCTTCTCAGAAGTCTGCTATAATTTTCTAGCCTATTAATCCAGTTATCATTGCTGTTCTGCTCCTGTGTCCTGCCAATGAAGGCTCTTTCTGCAGGCTAAAGTATATCAGGGATGCACAGAAGAGCATTCCAATGAGATATCACTAATGATAATGCTTCTAAAATAAGTCATGATCTACAGCCACTATATCTGTAATACAGAATAAGCACTCCCACAACCGCCAATATTGATATGCAGGATTTGTTTGATTATTTCACTTAAATGGGTTGTATTTAGCTGTGGTTTACTCTGATTTACTCTGATCAGTCACTGGAGAAGACGCTAATGTTGGGAAAGGTTGAAGGCAAAAGGAAGAGGGGACGGCAGAAGATGAGATGGATA
>JAACJT020000030.1:17840580-17851606 GCA_009936485.2 Gymnarchus niloticus | reverse complement strand
GTGGATCAGGTGAAGAAAGAAAAACACTATATTGTCTCACCTCCATCCATCCATCCATCCATCCATCCATCCATCCACACACATATTGCCCTGGTTCTGTTTTTCTCTTTTCGTCCTCCTAGTCTGCTGGACAAACCAGCAACCCACACAACCCTGCAAACACATTCCATGTACATCAAGAAGCACGAGTTTTTTCCTGTCCTGACTGCCTCCATTATTTTTTCAATTCAGGCCCTAAGCCAATAGGTAGCTCTTTTGTGTTTTGTGTGGTGGGTCTTTCCAATCCAACCCCATTTCCATGAAATGCACCCAGCTCGCCTCAAATACAAATCCCCCTATCTATCCAGCCCCGAGTGATGTGATTTTCTCTGCCTTCCCAACCAGTTCCACGTTTACCTCTCTACCTGTTACTGTTGTATGGCTAATTGGAAATATAGTTTGTTTTCTGGCTCTCGATTGGTTTTTCGACTTGTTCTAGTTGCTCATTGTGCATATAAAACAACTCATATGTGCTGTCCCTATGATTTACTGCTGGAAACAAACTCGCGGGTCTTTCTGGCTCGTCTCGATCTCTTCCTGCTGCTCGGTTAGCAACTGAGAAAACCTTTATATTTTGCGAAAGCTGCTGCATTGTGGCTCTCCGCAGCACACGTTCTCGACGCACCACTGAGACTTCGATCTTTTGATCTTCATTATACACACCGAAATCTCCTCTGGTGAGATCGCATGTTGTTCTGGGGTCTCCACAGAGCTGTGTAAATTGTGAAGTGCTGGGTTAAGGAGATCACTGTCATATTTCTTCCCTCTCTCTCGATTAAATGGCTGGTATTCCTCCTTTTCAGTGATACAATTCAGGCTACTGTGGTAAGATCGTACATGCCATCGTCCCCCCCACACAAATATTCTACATGCTTTTCTGTTGGCACACTGCTGTTTATGTCGTGTGCTTTCATGGCAGGTGAATATATTATTTAAAGACAGGATTAATGGGGCCGCTGCTGTTTCTAAGCCATTACCAGGGAGATATTCTTTCAGTGAGATCCTGCTTCGCCCTGATCACTATCTTGGGACTAATCGTATTGCTGTCACATTGTTACCTTTGTGTCATTTAGTTATTACACAGCTGTGCCACATCCGTGGCTGCCTGCCATTATGTTGCAATGCATGCTGTAATGTAATATACAAGTGAATGAAACTGAAAGGATGCATCTGAGCATTTTTAAACTCAATTTATCACTTCCATGATCAAGTGTACACGACAATACAAACAGATAGATAGTGTCTTTAGAGAAAACATGAATACAGCCTAATTTCCGAACGGAAAATGATGTTATGGCTGGCAGGTTGACTGGATGGATAGCACTGTTCCTGTACAATTCCAGGGCATCTTGAATCATACCGCTGCTGTGTGTGAATGTGTGTGTGTGTGTTCAGAATTTGCGTTTTCTCCCTGTGTTGCACAAAGTTCCTCTATGTACCCCAGTTTGGAGAGGAAATCCACACAGTGAAGATGACTGGCATTTTTTAATTGACCAGAATATGCAGTTGTGTGTCTTTTGTGTGGTTTTCGTCATTCAGGAATAAGAACCTCTCCGCTAAGTCAAGATATTTTCTCCTAAATCATTTGAACATTTATTTAAATGTTAGCCTTTGAATTACTGAAAACGTTCGTTTACCTATCCACATTTCACTGAATCTTTGCATCTGGTCTCTATCCTGGTATGCACAGAATACATCTTTTATGGGATACCAGTCCATAGGAAGACATTCACACACGGTGAGAAACAAATCCATGGGGGCATGTTTAAACTCCATGCAGTGCTTGCTGGTAGAAAAAGTACTCAACGCTGCAAGAACACACAACCTTTAAATTACAAGTATGTGCAATTAAGCCTACTTCAGCTTGTAATTCTTCCAGCTTGTCAGTTTTAGTAGATCAATACATTTTTATGGAGAGAGATTCCCACTACTTGCATTGCATAACACTTTTTGAACACAAACAGTTCTCAGTTATACTCATTGAGCTAACTGTCAATGTGCACAAAACCACATGATATGAGAATCTGAAACCAAAAAGCAAATTTATTTAGTTTCCTGGCATAGTGGGGCAATGGGGGCACTGAGGCTCCTAGCACCCCCAGGGTTGGAGGTTTGAATCCCTGCTCTGTGTTCCTGCTTGTTCTTCCCAGGTTTCCTCTGGGTACTCTGCTTTCCCTCCAAGGTCCAAAGGCATACAATTTTGGCTTATTAGTGTTTCTAAACCGCCTGTAGTGTGAGTGAGAGACTGTGCTCTACAATGATTTGGCACCCCTTCCAGGGTGTACCCTGCTTTGTTCCCTGAGCTGCCCGGGATAGGTTCCAGGCCACCCTGTGATCATATATAGGATAAATGGTTTAGAAGATGGATGGTACCGATAGGTACGAGGTAGGGAAGATGGATGGTACAGATAGGTACGAGGTAGGGAAGATGGATGGTACAGACAGATACGAGGTAGGGAAGATGGATGGTACAGATAGGTACGAGGTAGGGAAGATGGATGGTACAGATAGGTACGAGGTAGGGTAGATGGATGGTACAGATAGGTACGAGGTAGGGAAGATGGATGGTACAGATAGGTACGAGGTAGGGAAGATGGATGGTACAGACAGGTACGAGGTAGGGAAGATGGATGGTACAGATAGGTATGAGGTAGGGAAGATGGATGGTACCGATAGGTACGAGGTAGGGAAGATGGATGGTACAGATAGGTACGAGGTAGGGAAGATGGATGGTACAGACAGGTACGAGGTAGGATTTGGGTAATTTTGCATAGTCAGCATTACAATTTCCCACTCATCATTTGAGTTGTTTAAACCGGTGGTGAGTGGGTACATATTATGCAGTGTTAAACTGCCATGCAGCCTCGAGTCAATCAAGCAAAGTGAGTCCCTGAACTGAATTGATCAAATGAGCTGACAATTGTGGCTTGCAGTCTCTGAATGGAATTAGTCACATATTCTGAAACTGCATCAGCTCATGAGTTGACTTGATCAAACAAACTGACATTTTGCCAGTTTGTAGCTGTCTTATGTTCTGTGAACTGGGATCAAACCCATTTCACACTTTGTGTGGATATCACATAATCAACTGAAAACAAATATGGTCCATATTACAGTCTGGGATGTATGAGCTTAGTTAATAGTACAGGTACAGTAGGACTATTCAGAACAGCCCTAGAGATCACAGCTAAAATCTTCTAAAATAAACCTTAAATTAAAATGACTTGAAGTCAGATGTAGTTCAACTTAATTGGAATTTCAATTCATGTTTTCATAAAGGCCCAGAAAAATCTGTACCCTATGGTTCCCTAATTGTATTCCATCATCAGGGGAATGGGTGTACTGATATACCCACAAAGCCTAGGTCAACAGAAGGAAAGAAAGCTAGAAACAAATTCAACGTGTGATTTGAGGGGTTATCAAGACTTAGAACTGTGCAATGTACTCCGAAGCAAGATTGACATAGCTAGACTTAAAGCAATTCAGTCAATTTAAAATAGGGTGAGCATGTTTTGGTTTTCACAAACGAGGACGCTGTGGGCAGGATGGTGGCACAAGGCTAACGGACACCCACACACAATGAATCGTCACAATGAAAAGCAAAAGGCAAATCCCAGACATTTTTTTGGCGATTTAGAAATCCTGGCCAGACGCATTTTTTATGTTCCAAAAAGAGGACATTTCCAGGATAAAGAGGGCATATGGTCACTCTCATTAACCAACACTGGGATTGTGAGCTGCAATTTGTAGAACCCAAAACTAGGAAGTAAAACTGGAGAAACTTCGCTAAGCCACCTCACTGGCCTTGTAGTACACCCCACGGGAGAACATTCATGTCAGGTCAACTCACACTCAATCTGTTTACACCCTCGAGAACACAATCCACACACGATGGTATCACTGTGGAATAAGGTTTCTGGAAATGGTACTCAAAACTGGTAAGATATAAAGAAACAAACCAAACAGTAGCATTTATCTGAAGGCACAAAATGTTCTGGAAAATATAGCATCTTATTCAAACAATGTTTAGTGATCTTAAAAACTGCATACTTGTATACTCTTCTAAATGTGACAGGGAAATGAGAAAATGGCTTGCTAAGAGCAAATTATTTTTCCACTGTGGAAACTAAAACTGTTTGTAAGTGAACAATTCTAACACAGGCAAGAAAATGCATTAAAAATGTAAAGATATTACTGTGATTTCCACAAGGGTTCAGGGCCTCTTTACCTAGTGGAACAATTACAGCTTATGAACTTAACCATGATGCAGTTTGGACATGAAGAAGCTTGTGTTGTTTTACGATAATCAACCCACTATAGTTTTACAATGTGCTGTGTATATGTAGTGATAAAAGTGAAGCATTTATAGAGATGTTAAAGTCACACAGTTAAGAAACTGAATGTTTTACCCATGATAATTGGAACTTAATTAAATACAGAAGTTCCAGGCTCAGCACAGACTGCTCAAAAAGCAATGAGCAGAGGCTTGTACACATTCAGCACAGTCTCCTATCCAAAGGATCTGAGGACTGACCAGCAGAACACCATGGGGCCGTTTCATTCTGGATGCTTTGCACCTGTGTTTTGTCTGATGTTATTACAATAAAACCTATTTCCACATACTTTACGACAAACACAACTTGTTCAGATGAATGTATGCGGCATTCCTGTTTATTTGTCATGACAACCTCAAAGACCTCATATAAGTAGGCTGAAGGGAAATGGTGGTTCAGTCCTTAGCTTACAGGTGTAGAGCATCTGAGGCCCCTGTTAATGGCTGGCTGAAGCTCCAGACCCCCAGTTGCTATGCATGAAGGACATAAATGTGCCCACTGTTGTATAATTGGGCACTAGAAACAGTCTAACATAAAAACAATTCAGTTCTTGCCCCCATTTTACATGAATTACAGGATTCTGAGACACTCCCCTTCATAGACAGATGCAGATTTTCCAGTTGAATGTATTTTATCAGTGATAGGCCACTTAAAAACAAACAGTAGGTTCTTCAGATGTTTTTCAGTGAGGAAGTGATACAGGACATACCCAGGCTGTATCAGCTAAATACAGACTTCAGGGAAAAGATTGTCAAAGGAAACTCGATGTTTCCTTTGTACGCTACTCAGAGCCAAAAATGCTGCTTCCGTTCTTCTGAGCTGAGCTGAATGATACATCCATGGCAGCCTGCTCCAAGTACTAAAAGCAAACTTAGATTTCTCACAAAGCCCTGGTTCCTTGAGGTTATGACGGACTCTCAGGGTTTCCAGCGGACTGGGTAACTGTGACAGAAGAGAGAAAATTAGCCACCAAATCATCAACTGAAATTTAATCTGCCAAGCAGATGTCCAACAGTTTTTTTTTTTTAGTAGTTAGTGAGAAACTTAAAATGTAAAAATGCAAACTGATCTGGACATTCTGGGTGAGATATCCCTCACATTTTGTCAATCCCTTTTAGAGAATCACATTGCATGGGTAATCTAACAATATGTAATGACATCAGCATTAATAATTTGGTGCACTCTCGAACTGCAGGAAGCCAAAATAAGGATGACAAATGAAATTGCATATTATATAAAGAGACACTTTTTTTTTTGTAAATTTTTAACAAACATTTTTTGTTAAAAAAAAAAAAACCAATCATTTGAAGGGGGACATGAAGCCTTGGTTGGGGGTCTGGATGACTAACAGAAGTCCTGTCAATATGGAAGTGTTCCTCATAGATCAGAATACACTGCAACGATCTAAGTGCAGAATTGCCAGGTTTGTTTTGATAAATTATCTGAAATCTTTGGTCAAACATAGACAAAATTTTGGAGTACAAGTAGAGCTAGAACTCAGGTAACAAAGCAAAACTGAAATCCAGAATGGGTGAAATCCAGAACATGGTCCAAAAAGGTTCAACATGCCAGTAGAAAGATCTGAGACCGGCGAACAGGTCCTAAATCCACAAAACACTTTGCTCTCCTCAGTCTTTACCACCTTTATACCCAGAACATAGCCATGAAAGAAGCAGTCTGGAAATCAAATGTGCATTTGCAGAACATGGCGCACATGGACACGACTACATGTTTAATTTGTAGAAAACACAAGTAAGTCATCCATATACACAATGAGTAATTTGTTCACCTTGTCTTTGAAGATCTCATTCATAAAGACTGGAATACAGGAGGAGCATTAGCAAGACCGTAAGGCATGACTAGGTATTCGTAGCACCCCTAACGCCCCCTAAATTCACTACACGGGATATCAGAGGACTGGGATGGTGATTCATTACTATGCACTGTGAAGAAAATCTATATTGATAATGACACTAAATTTGAATGTAATCATTTTTTTGCAAAATGATGTTATTTTTATTCTGTGAATGTTAATTATTTCATGATAACCTGTGAGTACAATATTTCTGCTTTAGAAGTTTATATTTTTGTTTGTTAGTAACTGTACACAATCCAGTCTTGGTGTACCTAAAAAATATGTTTTTCTTGAAGTTTTGAAATGCCCACCACACAATTCTATAAATTGTTAGTTTAACAGATTTCTAGGATTGTGTTTTGCAGTTTTTCTTTTCCAAACAGCACTGTACTCCCTCACCTCCAGGGTTTTGAATTTGATGTTCTCTCCATGTGGTTTTGGCTTTATCCTTGCAGACCAAACACCTGCGTTTAGGTGAAACATCTCTAGATTGCCCATACAGTTACATGCATTGTCCAGACTCTCCCCCATCTTGTGTCTTGTCCTAACTGGGATATGCTGCAGGCTCAGCATGACTCTTCACAGATTGAACAGCTATGGAAGATAGAAGTAGCTTTTTCTGTTTTGCCAGTGCTACTTTAGCTCCCACACTGTAGCATTTAACCTGTTTCAAAGTTTTAATCGCAACACTGATTTTTTTCCTCCAAATAGTAAGCAGCATTGTCATCTGCACCACTGTGCCCAGCTATATCTAGATATTCTTAAACTATGTTTCCCTCCTCGTACTACAATACGTAAGAAATGAGGCCACGATACCCATTTCATTTTGGGTTTTTACAGCATTATTAGAATGGTGTTTCAGCAATTACATGAGCAAAGAGATGGTGACTTGTTATTGAATAGAAAGTGCTCTTCCACAGTACTTTCATAGACACAAGTCATCCCAAAGGGTAGTTTGTGGGTCCCTGGAAGCAAGGACTCTGCCTCTAAGGAGGATAATTTAGCTCAACTGACCTTTGTCAGCTTACCATTTAGACAATGAGGTAGTTAAGCTTGGGTGTTTTTTTTTTGTTTACGTAGTTGTGCTGGAGCTGTAGGAAAGAGGCATTTCCAATCTTTCCTGTATGAATTCTGTCTGCTACATTAGTAGAAGTACTTGGCCTCAGCAGAGGAAACAGTAGAAAAAGCACTGGCAGTAAATGAGTACAGGAGCCCAGTATACAACATGAATGTCAGAGCATGACTGCCTTCCCAGAGAGACCTGACTCCTTTGATACAGCTCCCTGCAATCATGTAGAAGGAGACAGCTTTGTGATGAGCTAAGTGCTGGCACTTACCTTCCTAGTTTAGCATTGGATAGCCCCTTTTTTAGCCCAATGGACAATGATGCTGGATTCCTTTGTGCATCAAATGTCATGTGACTTATTTTCCCATTGGGTCCATTACATTCAGCAAGGACTGGTGTTGATTTCAGTAATACCTTTTTGATATTCAAAGCATTTAGCTAGCTGGTTTGGTAGGAATTTCCATTGATGGATTTTCTTTCTTTTTTTTAATATAATTAGCTGCTGAACCTATTCACAATAGAGCTTTCCACTTAACATTTATTAGGTAATCAATACACACTTTTTAGCTTATTGATTTACGAAGTGGACAAACTGAAAAAAGCATGCTTTAAATTGTAATCGCATGAACAACAACAACAAAAAATAGAAATGCTAATTTGAGTTTGAAATGTAATTAGTAGGAAGAATATCTTTTACTTTGAAAATACTGTGTTACAAATAACCTTAGTAATGAAAGATCCAAAAACTAAATTTGCAATTAGGAGCATTCTGAAAAATTTGTTTTGCTGTGTCATTTCTTTCATACGCAGAGCACTGGTGATAACCAGTTAGGGGTTATTTTGCTCCTATGAATGCTTCAGGTGAATGAACATGAAGTAGGAAAGGAGAGAAAGGGCACTATTATCTGAGGATCTTGTAACTCCTTGATTTTTACATTGATAAAACCTTCAAAAACACATACTCCATTTTGCCTGGGGTCTTACATCTCTGCAAGGTAGCTGATGCTCATGCATCATTTTATGTCAGTGACAGGCAATGGGAATAAATGGGACTTTAAAAAAACGAACCTTCTGGTCAGTTCGACGTGACTTAACATGATAGAAGGTAAAACAGCAACTTTATCCTCATAAAACTTTTGCATGTGATGCATTCAGGGTCTATGGAAATTTGATGCTGAGGATGAAATTTTGATATTTGAGGTTATATCTGAAAACTATTATGAAACATTGAGATGAAAAAGGACAACAAGGTTTATTTCCTCTCTGAGATTCATATAACTCGTCTCGTTTGTTGCTGAACAGCTGCTGTTGGCACTGGCTCAATCCTAGCTGGTTAGCTTTTTTCTGTAGTGCATGCGATTCATGGCTGTCTGTGTTCAAGCATCTGGAGAAGAGACGATTAAGTACACGCTAGACTATGCCCAGTGTAGTAACTTGGGTCCATGGCTCAGAATGGTTACCAGTCAGTTGTGAAAGATGTACAAGTTTAGTGGCTCATGGGTCTATGTTGAAATGAGCCATTAAGGAACTGCAATGAGCAGAATTTATTTTCTTTAAGGCACTTGTAACACAAGGCCAAAGACATTGTTAAGAAAAGTTCTGTGGCTGTAATTTAAAGATTTTTATTATGTCTGATTTACTCAAAGCATCCTTTTGACAAATACAGGTTTAGAGAAAAGAATTGAAGTAATATATTTTTAACATAAATATAATCTTCAGTCGTGTTTTAAAAGGTTTATTTATTTTTTTTATGACAACCCTGCAAAATGACCTTGTTCTACAATAAAACATTCTAAAAAAGAAGAGCAACCTTTAAAATCCCTGGTGAAGAAAGCAGAATGTATACTGCAAACCATACTTAATATACACAAAATATGGAACACTGTCTACTGTTACTTCATGAAGTAAAATGTTGATTCAGATTACTACTGAAGTGGAATTTGTGTGCAATTTTGAACCATCCATGCATCTTCTAACCACTTATCCCGGTCTGGGTTCCAGAGGCATCTGGAGACTATCCCAGGCAGCGTGAGGCACAGGGCTAGGGTATACTCTAGATGAAACATCACACAGGACACATGCAGCACTATACTCTATGGGCACTTTAGAGATGCCAGTGAAGCTGACTGCATAGCTACGAGAGGACACCAGAGTATCCAGAGGAAACCTGTGCATCATGCGGAGAACATGTAAACCCCACACATGTAAAGCAGAGAGAGGGTTCAAACCCCCAACTCTAATGGGGAGATCATGTAAACCCCACACATGTAAAGCAGAGAGAGGGTTCAAACCCCCAACTCTAATGGGGAGATCATGTAAACCTCATACATGCAAAGCAGAGAGAGGGTTCAAACCCCCAACTCTAATGAGGAGAACATGTAAACCTCATACATGCAAAGCAGAGACAGGATTCAAACCCACAAATCCAAAGCTGTAATGCAAATGAAACCCACAGATTCACCATATGGATAATTTTGAACCACTCATTTATTCATTACGAGTAAAAATATGAATTCAGATGTTTGAAATAAACATTTTTCCGAGATTTGTAACTTTTTTCCAGCCCCAGAGTGCTGTATTAACCCAGAATCAGATGTCATTCTTCAGTCTCTCCTCTGCCAATGATGGGTTTTTTTACAAACTTCCCCAGGGTTCAGCTTCAGTTGTTCTCTTGTTAACCTTGATGAGTTCGTGTTTATTGGCTCTGACATTCAGAGTTATTGCAGTCACCTGCAATGTGTCTGTATTTATGTTGCAAATTCGCTTTCACGTGCAGTAAAGTTCAGAACACAACTAATGACATCCTTCCCAAACAGTCGCAAAGCAATTCAAATGATGCACCCTCACATGTAGATCTATTGCTAATCAAGAATGTGTTTATTTGTATCTCAATACATGCTAACATAGAGAGACAGAAGTTTCTTAGAATTGCTCTTGGGATGGCAGTGAAAACCATGTGACATGAGGAGAGGTCAAAGGAACGCAGGGGAAATGGTTTTCCCTCTCTAGGCTTTATGGACATGAGAGGGGTAATACAATACAGTGGAGATAAGATGAAAATTAGTTGGCAAACTAACTGACAAAAAAAAAAAAAATTTGGGTGCACGTCTCGTGTGGAATGAAAACTAAACGAAAAACATGAAAATGAAAGAAAGCAGGAGTTAAGATATGTGTCAGGATGTGGGGGGTTTTACTGGTGGCCCCAGAACCAACCATCACTTGTTGCTTTCTAAGTATAGAAAGGATAAATGGATACAGATTCTCTCTCGTGAGACCTTCATTTCACTCACACTGTAATTCCTTTTGTCACAGTCACACCCATCATGCCACGCTGACGTACCTCCCGTCCTCCTCCTGTGAGTATTTACACCTGAATCACATCAATATGACTATGAACAGCCTCGCAGCGTTCCAGCTAGTTGTGAGATATTACGCGTCACCACCCTAGTGTACGTTATCACCCATTGTGACCTGATGCCTGCCTGATCTTCTCTGACTCTGTTTCTCCCCTTTCATCTTAGATTTGGCTGCCGTGCCGATTGATCTTTTGGGATACCGACATGCATGGCTCTTAGTAGGACTACGTCTTCCGATCACCCATTTGGTTTGGATGTCTATTCTGGCTCAGACTCTTGCTGTTCTTCAACTTGTGATTTTCAATTCAATTCAATTTTATTTATATAGCGCTTTTAACACGAAGCGCGGTCACAAAGCGCTTTACATAGTCCCGGG